>JAKFHT010001298.1:0-32493 GCA_023783455.1 Erythrocebus patas | reverse complement strand
TCTATGGACTTCCAAATATCCTTTGCCAATTCACAAGAACAGCCTTAGCGAAGGCTTCTTGAAGGAAAGATGTAACTCTGTGAGATGAATTAACACAACACAGAGCAGTTTCTCAAGCTTCTTTCCAGTTTTGAACGGAAGATATTTCCTTTTCACCATAGCCCTCTATGGGCTTCCAAATATCACTTTGCCAATTCCACAAGAACAGCCTTAGCGAAAGGCTTTTGAAGGAAAGATGTAACTCTGTGAGATGAATTTACAGAACACAGAGGAGTTTCTCAAGCTTCTTTCCGGTTTTGAACGGAAGATATTTCCTTTTTCACCATAGCCTCTATGGGCTTCCAAATATCCTTTGCCAATTCCACAAGAACAGCCTTAGCGAAGGCTTCTTGAAGGGAAAGATGTAACTCTGTGAGATGAATTAACAGAACATAGAGCAGTTTCTCAGAAAGCTTCTTTCCAGTTTTGAACGGAAGATATTTCCTTTTCCCGTAGCCCTCTATGGGCTTCCAAATATCACTTTGCCAATTCCACAAGAACAGCCTTAGCGAAGGCTTCTTGAAGGAAAGATGTAACTCCGTGAGATGAATTAACAGAACACAGAGCAGTTTCTCAAGCTTCTTTCCAGTTTTGAGCGGAAGATATTTCCTTTTCACCATAGCCCTCTATGGGCTTCCAAATATCCTTTGCCAATTCCACAAGAACAGCCTTAGCAAAGGCTTTGAAGGGAAAGATGTAACTCTGTGAGATGAATTAACAGAACACAGAGCAGTTTCTCAGAAAGCTTCTTTCCGGTTTTGAGCGGAAGATACTTCCTTTTTCACCATAGCCCTCTATGGGCTTCCAAATATCCTTTGCCAATTCCACAAGAACAGCCTTAGCGAAGGCTTCTTGAAGGAAAGATGTAACTCTGTGAGATGAATTAACAGAAAACAGAAGGGTTTCTCAGAAAGCTTCTTTCCAGTTTTTAACGGAAGTTATTTCCTTTTCACCATAGCCCTCTATGGGCTTCCAAATATCCTTTGCCAATTCCACAAGAACAGCCTTAGCGAAGGCTTCTTGAAGGGAAAGATGTAACTCTGTGAGATGAATTAACAGAACACAGAGCAGTTTCTCAGAAAGCTTCTTTCCAGTTTTGAGCGGAAGATATTTCCTTTTTCACCATAGCCCTCTATGGGCTTCCAAATATCCTTTGCCAATTCCTCAAGAACAGCCTTAGCGAAGGCTTCTTGAAGGGAAAGATGTAACTCTGTGAGATGAATTTACAGAACACAGAGCAGTTTCTCAGAAAGCTTCTTTCCGGTTTTGAGCGGAAGATATTTCCTTTTCACCATAGCTCTCTATGGGCTTCCAAATATCCTTTGCCAATTCCACAAGAACAGCCTTAGCGAAAGGCTTCTTGAAGGGAAAGATGTAACTCTGTGAGATGAATTAACAGAACACAGAGCAGTTTCTCAAGCTTCTTTCCGGTTTTGAGCGGAAGATATTTCCTTTTCCCGTAGCCCTCTATGGGCTTCCAAATATCCTTTGCCAATTCCACAAGAACAGCCTTAGCGAAGGCTTCTTGAAGGGAAAGATGTAACTCTGTGAGATGAATTAACAGAACACAGAGCAGTTTCTCAAGCTTCTTTCCAGTTTTGAAGCGGAAGATATTTCCTTTTTCACCATAGCCCTCTATGGGCTTCCAAATATCCTTTGCCAATTCCACAAGAACAGCCTTAGCGAAGGCTTCTTGAAGGGAAAGATGTAACTCTGTGAGATGAATTTACAGAACACAGAGCAGTTTCTCAAGCTTCTTTCCGGTTTTGAGCGGAAGATATTTCTTTTTCACCATAGCCCTCTATTGGCTTCCAAATATCCCTTTGAAATTCCACAAGAACAGCCTTAGCGAAGGCTTCTTGAAGAGAAAGATGTAACTCTGTGAGATGAATTAACAGAACACAGAGCAGTTTCTCAGAAAGCTTCTTTCCAGTTTTGAACGGAAGATATTTCCTTTTTCACCATAGCCCTCTAAGGGCTTCCAAATATCCTTGCCAATTCCACAAGAACAGCCTTAGCGAAAGGCTGCTTGAAGGGAAAGATGTAACTCTGTGAGATGAATTAACAGAACACAGAGCAGTTTCTCAAGCTTCTTTCCAGTTTTGAGCGGAAGATATTTCCTTTTTCACCATAGCCTCTATGGGCTTCCAAATATCCTTTGCCAATTCCACAAGAACAGCCTTAGCTAAAGGCTTCTTGAAGGGAAAGATGTAACTCTGTGAGATGAATTAACAGAACACAGAGCAGTTTCTCAAGCTTCTTTCCAGTTTTGAACCGAAGATATTTCCTTTTTCACCATAGCCCTCTGTGGGCTTCCAAATATCCTTTGCTAATTCCACAAGAACAGCCTTAGCGAAAGGCTTCTTGAAGAGAAAGATGTAACTCTGTGAGATGAATTAACAGAACACAGAGCAGTTTCTCAGAAAGCTTCTTTCCGGTTTTGAGCGGAAGATATTTCCTTTTTCACCATAGCCCTCTATGGGCTTCCAAATATCCTTGCCAATTCCACAAGAACTGCCTTAGCGAAAGGCTTCTTGAAGGAAAGATGTAACTCTGTGAGATGAATTAACAGAACACAGAGCAGTTTCTCAGAATGCTTCTTTCCAGTTTTGAGCGGAAGATATTTCCTTTTCACCATAGCCCTCTATGGGCTTCCAAATATCACTCTGCCAATTCCACAAGAACAGCCTTAGCGAAGGCTTCTTGAAGGGAAAGATGTAACTCTGTGAGATGAATTAACAGAACACAGAGCAGTTTCTCAAGCTTCTTTCCGGTTTTGAAAGGAAGATATTTCCTTTTCACCATAGCCCTCATGGGCTTCCAAATATCTCTTTGCCAATTCCACAAGAACAGCCTTAGCGAAAGGCTTCTTGAAGGAAAGATGTAACTCTGTGAGAAGAATTAACAGAACACAGAGCAGTTTCTCAAGCTTCTTTCCAGTTTTGAGCGGAACATATTTCCTTTTCACCATAGCCCTCTATGGGCTTCAAATATCACTCTGCCAATTCCACAAGAACAGCCTTAGCGAAAGGCTGCTTGAAGGGAAAGATGTAACTCTGTGAGATGAATTAACAGAACACAGAGCAGTTTCTCAAGCTTCTTTCCAGTTTTGAACCGAAGATATTTCCTTTTCACCATAGCCCTCTATGGGCTTCCAAATATCCTTTGCCAATTCCACAAGAACAGCCTTAGCGAAAGGCTTCTTGAAGGAAAGATGTAACTCTGTGAGATGAATTTACAGAACACAGAGGAGTTTCTCAGAAAGCTTCTTTCCGGTTTTGAAAGGAAGATATTTCCTTTTCACCATATCCCTCTATGGGCTTCCAAATATCCTTTGCCAATTCCACAAGAACAGCCTTAGCGAAAGGCTGCTTGAAGGAAAGATGTAACTCTGTGAGATGAATTACAGAACACAGAGCAGTTTCTCAGAAAGCTTCTTTCCAGTTTTGAACCGAAGATATTTCCTTTTTCACCATAGCCCTCTATGGGCTTCCAAATATCCTTTGCCAATTCCACAAGAACAGCCTTAGCGAAAGGCTTCTTGAAGGAAAGATGTAACTCTGTGAGATGAATTAACAGAACACAGAGCAGTTTCTCAGAAAGCTTCTTTCCAGTTTTGAGCGGAAGATATTTCCTTTTCACCATAGCCCTCTATGGGCTTCCAAATATCCTTTGCCAATTCCACAAAAACTGCCTTAGCGAAGGCTTCTTGAAGGGAAAGTTGTAACTCTGTGAGATGAATTAACAGAACACAGAGCAGTTTCTCAGAAAGCTTCTTTCCAGTTTTGAACGGAAGATACTTCCTTTTTCACCATAGCCCTCTATGGGCTTCCAATTATCCCTTTGCCAATTCCACAAGAACAGCCTTAGCGAAAGGCTTCTTGAAGGGAAAGATGTAACTCTGTGAGATGAATTAACAGAACACAGAGCAGTTTCTCATAAAGCTTCTTTCCAGTTTTGAACGGAAGATACTTCCTTTTCCACCATAGCCCTCTATGGGCTTCCAAATATCCCTTTGCCAATTCTACTGGAACAGCCTTAGCGAAAGGCTTCTTGAAGGGAAAGATGTAACTCCGTGAGATGAATTAACAGAACATAGAGCAGTTTCTCAGAAAGCTTCTTTCCAGTTTTGAACGGAAGATATTTCCTTTTTCACCATAGCCCTCTATTGGCTTCCAAATATCACTCTGCCAATTCCACAAGAACAGCCTTAGCGAAAGGCTTCTTGAAGGGAAAGATGTAACTCTGTGAGATCAATTAACAGAACACAGAGCATTTTCTCAGAATGCTTCTTTCCGGTTTTGAACGGAAGATATTTCCTTTTTCACCATAGCCCTCTATGGGCTTCCAAATATCCTTGCCAATTCCACAAGAACAGTCTTAGCGAAAGGCTTCTTGAAGGGAAAGTTGTAACTCTGTGAGATGAATTAACACAACACAGAGCAGTTTCTCAGAAAGCTTCTTTCCGGTTTTGAACGGAAGATATTTCCTTTTTCACCATATCCCTCTATGGGCTTCCAAGTATCCCTTTGCCAATTCCACAAGAACTGCCTTAGCGAAAGGCTTCTTGAAGGGAAAGATGTAACTCTGTGAGATGAATTAACAGAACACAGAGCAGTTTCTCAGAAAGCTTCTTTCCAGTTTTGAACGGAAGATATTTCCTTTTTCACCATAGCCCTCTATGGGCTTCCAAATATCACTCTGCCAATTCCACAAGAACAGCCTTAGCGAAAGGCTTCTTGAAGGGAAAGATGTAACTCTGTGAGATGAATTAACAGAACACAGAGCAGTTTCTCAGAAAGCTTCTTTCCAGTTTTGAACGAAGATATTTCCTTTTCACCATAGCCCTCTATGGGCTTCCAAATATCGCTTTGCCAACTCCACAAGAACAGCCTTAGCGAAAGGCTTCTTGAAGGTAAAAATGTAACTCTGTGAGATGAATTAACAGAACACAGAGCAGTTTCTCAGAAAGCTTCTTTCAAGTTTTGAACGGAACATATTTCCTTTTTCACCATAGCCCTCTAAGGGCTTCCAAATATCACTCTGCCAATTCCACAAGAACAGCCTTAGCGAAAGGCTGCTTGAAGGGAAAGATGTAACTCTGTGAGAAGAATTAACAGAACCCTGAGCATTTTCTCAGAAAGCTTCTTTCCAGTTTTGAACCGAAGATATTTCCTTTTTCACCATAGCCCTCTATGGGCTTCCAAATATCACTCTGCCAATTCCACACTAACAGCCTTAGCGAAAGGCTTCATGAAGGGAAAGATGTAACTCTGTGAGATGAATTAACAGAACACAGAGCAGTTTCTCAGAAAGTTTCTTTCCGGTTTTGAACGGAAGATACTTCCTTTTTCACCATAGCCCTCTATGGGCTTCCAAATATCGCTTTGCCAACTCCACAAGAACAGCCTTAGCGAAAGGCTTCTTGAAGGGAAAGATGTAACTCTGTGAGATGAATTAATAGAACACAGAGCAGTTTCTCAGAAAGCTTCTTTCCGGTTTTCAACGGAAGATACTTCCTTTTTCACCATAGCCCTCTATGGGCTTCCAAATATCCCTTTGCCAATTCCACAAGAACAGCCTTAGCGAAAGGCTTCTTGAAGGGAAAGATGTAACTCTGTGAGTTGAATTAACAAAAAACAGAAGGGTTTCAATGAAAGCTTCTTTCCAGTTTTTAACGGAAGTTATTTCCTTTTTCACCTTAGCCCTCTATGGGCTTCCAAATATCCCTTTGCCAATTCCACAAGAACAGCCTTAGCGAAAGTCTTCTTGAAGGGAAAGATGTAACTCTGTGAGATGAATTAACAGAACACAGAGCAGTTTCTCAGAAAGCTTCCTTCCAGTGTTGAACGGAAGATATTTCCTTTTTCACCAAGCCCTCTATGGGCTTCCAAATATCACTCTGCCAATTAAACAAGAACAACCTTAGCGAAAGGTTTCTTGAAGGGAAAGATGTAACTCTGTGAGATGAATTAACAGAACACAGAGCAGTTTCTCAGAAAGCTTCTTTCCAGTTTTGAACGGAAGATATTTCCTTTTCACGTAGCCCTCTATGGGCTTCCAAATATCACTCTGCCAATTCCACAAGAACAGCCTTAGCGAAGGCTTCTTGAAGGGAAAGATGTAACTCTGTGAGATGAATTAACAGAACACAGTTTTTCACCATAGCCTCTATGGGCTTCCAAATATCCTTTGCCAATTCCACAAGAACAGCCTTAGCGAAGGCTTCTTGAAGGAAAGATGTAACTCTGTGAGATGAATTAAGAACACAGAGCAGTTTCTCATAAAGCTTCTTTCCAGTTTTGAACGGAAGATATTTCCTTTTCACCATAGCCCTCTATGGGCTTCAAATATCCTTTGCCAATTCCACAAGAACAGCCTTAGCGAAAGGCTTCTTGAAGGGAAAGATGTAACTCTGTGAGATGAATTAACAGAACACAGAGCAGTTTCTCAGAAAGCTTCTTTCCAGTTTACAAAGGAAGATATTTCCTTTTTCACCATAGCCCTCTATGGGCTTCCAAATATCCCTTTGCCAATTCCACAAAAACAGCCTTAGCCAAAGGCTTCTTAAAGGGAAAGATGTAACTCTGTGAGATGAATTAACAGAAAACAGAGCAGTTTCTCAGAAAGCTTCTTTCCGGTTTTGAACGGAAGATATTTCCTTTTTCCCCGTAGCCCTCTATGGGCTTCCAAATATCACTTTGCCAATTCCACAAGAACAGACTTAGCGAAAGGCTTCTTGAAGGGAAAGATGTAACTCTGTGAGATGAGTTAACAGAACACAGAGCAGTTTCTCAGAAAGCTTCTTTCCAGTTTTGAACGGAAGATATTTCCTTTTTCACCATAGCCCTCTATGGGCTTCCAAATATCCCTTTGCCAATTCCACAAGAACAGCCTTAGCGAAAGGCTTCTTGAAGGGAAAGATGTAACTCTGTAAGTTGAATTAACAGAAAACAGAAGGGTTTCTCAGAAAGCTTCATTCCAGTTTTTAACGGAAGTTATTTCCTTTTTCACCTTAGCCCTCTATGGGCTTCCAAATATCCCTTTGCCAATTCCACAAGAACAGCCTTAGCGAAAGGCTTCTTGAAGGGAAAGATGTAACTCTGTGAGATGAATTAAGAGAACACAGAGCAGTTTCTCAGAAAGCTTCTTTCCAATTTTGAACGGAAGATATTTCCTTTTTCACCATAGCCCTCTATGGGCTTCCAAATATCACTTTGCCAATTCCTCAAGAAGAGCCTTAGCGAAAGGCTTCTTGAAGGGAAAGATGTAACTCTTTGAGATGAATTAACAGAACACAGAGCAGTTTCTCAGAAAGCTTCTTTCCGGTTTTCAACGGAAGATACTTCCTTTTTCACAATAGCCCTCTATGGGCTTCCAAATATCCCTTTGCCAATTCCACAAGAACAGCCTTAGCGAAAGGCTTCTTGAAGGGAAAGATGTAACACTGTGAGTTGAATTAACAAAAAACAGAAGGGTTTCAATGAAAGTTTCTTTCCTGTTTTTAACGGAAGTTATTTCCTTTTTCACCTTAGCCCTCTATGGGCTTCCAAATATCCCTCTGCCAATTCCACAAGAACAGCCTTAGCGAAAGGCTTCTTGAAGGGAAAGATGTAACTCTGTGAGATGAATTAACAGAACACAGAGCAGTTTCTCAGAAAGCTTCTTTCCGGTTTTGAACGGAAGATATTTCCTTTTTCACCATAGCCCTCTATGGGCTTCCAAATATCACTTTGCCAATTCCACAAGAACAGCCTTAGCGAAAGGCTTCTTGAAGGGAAAGATGTAACTCTGTGAGATGAATTAACAGAACACAGAGCAGTTTCTCAGAAAGCTTCTTTCCAGTTTTGAACGGAAGATATTTCCTTTTACACCATAGCCCTCTATGGGCTTCCAAATATCCCTTTGCCAATTCCACAAGAACAGTCTTAGCGAAAGGCTTCTTGAAGGGAAAGATGTTACTCTGTGAGATGAATTAACAGAACACAGAGCAGTTTCTCAGAAAGCTTCTTTCCGGTTTTCAACGTAAGATACTTCCTTTTTCACAATAGCCCTCTATGGGCTTCCAAATATCCCTTTGCCAATTCCACAAGAACAGCCTTAGCAAAAGGCTTCTTGAAGGGAAAGATGTAACTCTGTAAGTTGAATTAACAGAAAACAGAAGGGTTTCTCAGAAAGCTTCTTTCCAGTTTTTAACGGAAGTTATTTCCTTTTTCACCTTAGCCCTCTATGGGCTTCCAAATATCCCTTTTCCAATTCCACAAGAACAGCCTTAGCGAAAGGCTTCTTGAAGAGAAAGATGTAACTCTGTGAGCTGAATTAACAGAACACAGAGCAGTTTCTCAGAAAGCTTCTTTCCAGTTTTGAACGAAGATATTTCCTTTTTCACCATAGCCTCTATGGGCTTCCAAATATCCTTTGCTAATTCCACAAGAACAGCCTTAGCGAAGGTTTCTTGAAGGAAAGATGTAACTCTGTGAGATGAATTAACAGAACACAGAGCAGTTTCTCAGAAAGCTTCTTTACAATTTTGAACGGAAGATATTTCCTTTTCACCATAGCCTCTATGGGCTTTCAAATATCCTTTGCTAATTCCACAAGAACAGTCTTAGCGAAAGGCTTCTTGAAGGAATGATGTAACTCTGTGAGATGAATTAACAGAACACAGAGCAGTTTCTCAGAAGGCTTCTTTCCATTTTTGAACGGAAGATATTTCCTTTTTCACCATAGCCCTCTATGGGCTTCCAAATATCCCTTTGCCAATTCCACAAGAACACCTTTAGCGAAAACCTTCTTGAAGGGAAAGATGTAACTCTGTGAGATGAATTAACAGAACACAGAGCAGTTTCTCAGAAAGCTTCTTTCCAGTTTTGAACGTAAGATATTTCCTTTTCCACCATAGCCCTCTATGGGCTTCCAAATATCCCTTTGCCAATTCCACTGGAACAGCCTTAGCGAAAGGCTTCTTGAAGGGAAAGATGTAACTCCGTGAGATGAATTAACAGAACATAGAGCAGTTTCTCAGAAAGCTTCTTTCCAGTTTTGAACGGAAGATATTTCCTTTTTCACCATAGCCCTCTATTGGCTTCCAAATATCACTCTGCCAATTCCACAAGAACAGCCTTAGCGAAAGGCTTCTTGAATGGAAAGATGTAACTCTGTGAGATCAATTAACAGAACACAGAGCATTTTCTCAGAATGCTTCTTTCCGGTTTTGAACGGAAGATATTTCCTTTTTCACCATAGCCCTCTATGGGCTTCCAAATATCACTTTGCCAATTCCACAAGAACAGTCTTAGCGAAAGGCTTCTTGAAGGGAAAGATGTAACTCTGTGAGATGAATTAACACAACACAGAGCAGTTTCTCAGAAAGCTTCTTTCCGGTTTTGAACGGAAGATATTTCCTTTTTCACCATATCCCTCTATGGGCTTCCAAGTATCCCTTTGCCAATTCCACAAGAACTGCCTTAGCGAAAGGCTTCTTGAAGGGAAAGATGTAACTCTGTGAGATGAATTAACAGAACACAGAGCAGTTTCTCAGAAAGCTTCTTTCCAGTTTTGAATGGAAGATATTTCCTTTTTCACCATAGCCCTCTATGGGCTTCCAAATATCACTCTGCCAATTCCACAAGAACAGCCTTAGCGAAAGGCTTCTTGAAGGGAAAGATGTAACTCTGTGAGATGAATTAACAGAACACAGAGCAGTTTCTCAGAAAGCTTGTTTACGGTTTTGATCGGAAGATATTTCCTTTTTCACCATAGCCCTCTATGGGCTTCCAAATATCCCTTTGCCAACTCCACAAGAACAGCCTTAGCGAAAGGCTTCTTGAAGGTAAAAATGTAACTCTGTGAGATGAATTAACACAACACAGAGCAGTATCTCAGAAAGCTTCTTTCAAGTTTTGAACGGAACATATTTCCTTTTTCACCATAGCCATCTAAGGGCTTCCAAATATCACTCTGCCAATTCCACAAGAACAGCCTTAGCGAAAGGCTGCTTGAAGGGAAAGATGTAACTCTGTGAGATGAATTAACAGAACACAGAGCAGTTTCTCAGAAAGCTTCTTTCCAGTTCTGAACGGAAGATATTTCCTTTTTCCCCGTAGCCCTCTATGGGCTTCCAAATATCACTTTGCCAATTCCACAAGAACAGCCTTAGCGAAAGGCTTCTTGAAGGGAAAGATGTAACTCTGTGAGAAGAATTAACAGAACACAGAGCATTTTCTCAGAAAGCTTCTTTCCAGTTTTGAACGGAACATATTTCCTTTTTCACCATAGCCCTCTATGGGCTTCCAAATATCACTCTGCAAATTCCACAAGAACAGCATTAGCGAAAGGCTGCTTGAAGGGAAAGATGTAACACTGTAAGTTGAATTAACAGAAAACAGAAGGGTTTCTCAGAAAGCTTCTTTCCAGTTTTTAACGGAAGTTATTTCCTTTTTCACCTAGCCCTCTATGGGCTTCCAAATATCCCTTGCTAATTCCACAAGAACAGCCTTAGCAAAGGCTTCTTGAAGGAAAGATGTAACTCTGTGAGATGAATTAACAGAACACAGAGCAGTTTCTCAGAAAGCTTCTTTCCAGTTTTGAACGGAAGATATTTCCTTTTTCACCATAGCCCTCTATGGGCTTCCAAATATCCTTTGCCAATTCCACAAGAACAGCCTTAGCGAAAGGCTTCTTGAAGGAAAGATGTAACTCTGTGAGATGAATTAACAGAACACAGAGCAGTTTCTCAGAAAGCTTCTTTCCAGTTTTGAACCGAAGATATTTCCTTTTTCACCATAGCCCTCTATGGGCTTCCAAATATCACTCTGCCAATTCCACACTAACAGCCTTAGCGAAAACTTCTTGAAGGAAAGATGTAACTCTGTGAGATGAATTAACAGAAACAGAGCAGTTTCTCAAGCTTCTTTCCAGTTTTGAACCGAAGATATTTCCTTTTTCACCATAGCCCTCTATGGGCTTCCAAATATCACTCTGCCAATTCCACACTAACAGCCTTAGCGAAAGGCTTCATGAAGGGAAAGATGTAACTCTGTGAGATGAATTAACAGAACACAGAGCAGTTTCTCAGAAAGTTTCTTTCCGGTTTTGAGCGGAAGATATTTCCTTTTTCACCATAGCCCTCTATGGGCTTCCAAATATCCTTTGCCAACTCCACAAGAACAGCCTTAGCGAAAGGCTTCTTGAAGGGAAAGATGTAACTCTGTGAGATGAATTAACAGAACACAGAGCAGTTTCTCAGAAAGCTTCTTTCCGGTTTTCAACGGAAGATACTTCCTTTTTCACCATAGCCCTCTATGGGCTTCCAAATATCACTCTGCCAATTCCACAAGAACAGCCTTAGGGAAAGGCTTCTTGAAGGAAAGATGTAACTCTGTGAGATGAATTAACAGAACACAGAGCAGTTTCTCAAGCTTCTTTCCAGTTTTGAACCGAAGATATTTCCTTTTTCACCATAGCCCTCTATGGGCTTCAAATATCCTTGCCAATTCCACAAGAACAGCCTTAGCGAAAGGCTTCTTGAAGGAAAGATGTAACTCTGTGAGATGAATTTACAGAACACAGAGCAGTTTCTCAAGCTTCTTTCCGGTTTTGAGCGGAAGATATTTCCTTTTCACCATAGCCCTCTATGGGCTTCCAAATATCCTTTGCCAATTCCACAAGAACAGCCTTAGCGAAGGCTTCTTGAAGGAAAGATGTAACTCTGTGAGATGAATTAACAGAACACATTTTTCACCATAGCCCTATGGGCTTCCAAATATCCTTTGCCAATTCCACAAGAACAGCCTTAGCGAAAGGCTTCTTGAAGGAAAGATGTAACTCTGTGAGATGAATTAACAGAACACAGAGCAGTTTCTCAAGCTTCTTTCCAGTTTTGAGCGGAAGATATTTCCTTTTTCACCATAGCCCTCTATGGGCTTCCAAATATCCTTTGCCAATTCCACAAGAACAGCCTTAGCGAAAGGCTTCTTGAAGGAAAGATGTAACTCTGTGAGATGAATTAACAGAACACAGAGCAGTTTCTCAAGCTTCTTTCCAGTTTACAACGGAAGATATTTCCTTTTTCACCATAGCCCTCTATGGGCTTCCAAATATCCTTTGCCAATTCCACAAGAACAGCCTTAGCAAAGGCTTCTTGAAGGAAAGATGTAACTCTGAGATGAATTAACAGAACACAGAGCAGTTTCTCAGAAAGCTTCTTCCAGTTTTGAACGGAAGATATTTCCTTTTTCACCATAGCCTCTATGGGCTTCAAATATCACTCTGCCAATTAAACAAGAACAGCCTTAGCGAAAGGCTTCTTGAAGGAAAGATGTAACTCTGTGAGATGAATTAACAGAACACAGAGCAGTTTCTCAGAAAGCTTCTTTCCAGTTTTGAGCGGAAGATATTTCCTTTTCACCGTAGCCCTCTATGGGCTTCCAAATATCACTCTGCCAATTCCACAAGAACAGCCTTAGCGAAAGGCTTCTTGAAGGAAAGATGTAACTCTGTGAGATGAATTAACAGAACACAGAGCAGTTTCTCAGAAAGCTTCTTTCCAGTTTTGAGCGGAAGATATTTCCTTTTTCACCATAGCCCTCTATGGGCTTCCAAATATCCCTTGCCAATTCCACAAGAACAGCCTTAGCGAAAGGCTTCTTGAAGGAAAGATGTAACTCTGTGAGATGAATTAACAGAACACAGAGCAGTTTCTCAAGCTTCTTTCCAGTTTACAACGGAAGATATTTCCTTTTTCACCATAGCCCTCTATGGGCTTCCAAATATCCTTTGCCAATTCCACAAGAACAGCCTTAGCGAAAGGCTTCTTGAAGGAAAGATGTAACTCTGTGAGATGAATTAACAGAAAACAGAGCAGTTTCTCAGAAAGCTTCTTTCCGGTTTTGAGCGGAAGATATTTCCTTTTCACCTTAGCCCTCTATGGGCTTCCAAATATCCTTTGCCAATTCCACAAGAACAGCCTTAGCGAAAGGCTTCTTGAAGGAAAGATGTAACTCTGTGAGATGAGTTAACAGAACACAGAGCAGTTTCTCAGAAAGCTTCTTTCCAGTTTTGAGCGGAAGATATTTCCTTTTTCACCATAGCCCTCTATGGGCTTCCAAATATCCTTGCCAATTCCACAAGAACAGCCTTAGCGAAGGCTTCTTGAAGGAAAGATGTAACTCTGTGAGATGAATTAACAGAAAACAGAGCAGTTTCTCAGAAAGCTTCTTTCCAGTTTTAACGGAAGTTATTTCCTTTTCACCTTAGCCCTCTATGGGCTTCCAAATATCCTTTGCCAATTCCACAAGAACAGCCTTAGCGAAGGCTTCTTGAAGGAAAGATGTAACTCTGTGAGATGAATTAACAGAACACAGAGCAGTTTCTCAGAAAGCTTCTTTCCGGTTTTGAGCGGAAGATATTTCCTTTTCACCATAGCCTCTATGGGCTTCCAAATATCCTTTGCCAATTCCACAAGAACAGCCTTAGCGAAAGGCTTCTTGAAGGGAAAGATGTAACTCTGTGAGATGAATTAACAGAACACAGAGCAGTTTCTCAGAAAGCTTCTTTCAGTTTTGAGCGGAAGATATTTCCTTTTTCACCATAGCCCTCTATGGGCTTCCAAATATCCTTTGCCAATTCCACAAGAACAGCCTTAGCGAAAGGCTTCTTGAAGGAAAGATGTAACTCTGTGAGATGAATTAACAGAACACAGAGCAGTTTCTCAGAAAGCTTCTTTCCGGTTTTGAGCGGAAGATATTTCCTTTTCACCATAGCCTCTATGGGCTTCCAAATATCCTTTGCCAATTCCACAAGAACAGCCTTAGCGAAAGGCTTCTTGAAGGGAAAGATGTAACTCTGTGAGATGAATTAACAGAACACAGAGCAGTTTCTCAGAAAGCTTCTTTCAGTTTTGAGCGGAAGATATTTCCTTTTTCACCATAGCCCTCTATGGGCTTCCAAATATCCTTTGCCAATTCCACAAGAACAGCCTTAGCGAAAGGCTTCTTGAAGGAAAGATGTAACTCTGTGAGATGAATTAACAGAACACAGAGCAGTTTCTCAGAAAGCTTCTTTCCAGTTTTGAGCGGAAGATATTTCCTTTTTCACCATAGCCCTATGGGCTTCCAAATATCACTCTGCCAATTCCACAAGAACAGCCTTAGCGAAGGCTTCTTGAAGGAAAGATGTAACTCTGTGAGATGAATTAACAGAACACAGAGCATTTTCTCAGAAAGCTTCTTTCCGGTTTTGAGCGGAAGATATTTCCTTTTTCACCATAGCCCTCTATGGGCTTCCAAATATCACTTTGCCAATTCCACAAGAACAGTCTTAGCGAAAGGCTTCTTGAAGGAAAGATGTAACTCTGTGAGATGAATTAACAGAACACAGAGCAGTTTCTCAGAAAGCTTCTTTCCGGTTTTGAGCGGAAGATATTTCCTTTTTCACCATAGCCTCTATGGGCTTCCAAATATCCTTTGCCAATTCCACAAGAACAGCCTTAGCGAAAGGCTTGAAGGGAAAGATGTAACTCTGTGAGATGAATTAACAGAACACAGAGCAGTTTCTCAAGCTTCTTTCCAGTTTTGAGCGGAAGATATTTCCTTTTTCACCATAGCCCTCTATGGGCTTCCAAATATCACTCTGCCAATTCCACAAGAACAGCCTTAGCGAAAGGCTTCTTGAAGGAAAGATGTAACTCTGTGAGATGAATTAACAGAACACAGAGCAGTTTCTCAGAAAGCTTCTTTCCGGTTTTGAGCGGAAGATATTTCCTTTTTCACCATAGCCCTCTATGGGCTTCCAAATATCCTTTGCCAATTCCACAAGAACAGCCTTAGCGAAGGCTTCTTGAAGGAAAGATGTAACTCTGTGAGATGAATTAACAGAACACAGAGCAGTTTCTCAGAAAGCTTCTTTCCAGTTTTGAACGGAAGATATTTCCTTTTTCACCATAGCCCTCTAAGGGCTTCCAAATATCACTCTGCCAATTCCACAAGAACAGCCTTAGCGAAAGGCTGCTTGAAGGAAAGATGTAACTCTGTGAGATGAATTAACAGAACACAGAGCAGTTTCTCAAGCTTCTTTCCAGTTTTCAACCGAAGATATTTCCTTTTTCACCATAGCCCTCTATGGGCTTCCAAATATCCTTTGCCAATTCCACAAGAACAGCCTTAGCGAAGGCTTCTTGAAGGAAAGATGTAACTCTGTGAGATGAATTTACAGAACACAGAGCAGTTTCTCAAGCTTCTTTCCGGTTTTGAGCGGAAGATATTTCCTTTTTCACCATAGCCCTCTATGGGCTTCCAAATATCCTTTGCCAATTCCACAAGAACAGCCTTAGCGAAGGCTTCTTGAAGGAAAGATGTAACTCTGTGAGATGAATTAACAGAACACAGAGCACTTTCACCATAGCCCTCTATGGGCTTCCAAATATCCTTGCCAATTCCACAAGAACAGCCTTAGCGAAGGCTTCTTGAAGGAAAGATGTAACTCTCTGAGATGAATTAACAGTACACAGAGCAGTTTCTCAAGCTTCTTTCCAGTTTTGAGCGGAAGATATTTCCTTTTTCACCTTAGCCCTCTATGGGCTTCCAAATATCCTTTGCCAATTCCACAAGAACAGCCTTAGCGAAAGGCTTCTTGAAGGAAAGATGTAACTCTGTGAGATGAATTAACAGAACACAGAGCAGTTTCTCAGAAAGCTTCTTTCCAGTTTACAACGGAAGATATTTCCTTTTTCACCATAGCCCTCTATGGGCTTCCAAATATCCTTTGCCAATTCCACAAAACAGCCTTAGCGAAAGGCTTCTTGAAGGAAAGATGTAACTCTCTGAGATGAATTAACAGAAAACAGAGCAGTTTCTCAGAAAGCTTCTTTCCGGTTTTGAACGGAAGATATTTCCTTTTTCCCCGTAGCCCTCTATGGGCTTCCAAATATCACTTTGCCAATTCCACAAGAACAGCCTTAGCGAAAGGCTTCTTGAAGGGAAAGATGTAACTCTTTGAGATGAATTAACAGAACACAGAGCAGTTTCTCAGAAAGCTTCTTTGCCGTTTACAACGGAAGATATTTCCTTTTTCACCGTAGGCCTCTATGGACTTCCAAATATCACTTTGCCCATTCCACAAGAACAACCTTAGCGAAAGGCTTCTTGAAGGGAAAGATGTAACTCTGTGAGATGAATTAACAGAACACAGAGCAGTTTCTCAAGCTTCTTTCCAGTTCTGAACGGAAGATATTTCCTTTTTCCCGTAGCCCTCTATGGGCTTCCAAATATCACTTTGCCAATTCCACAAGAACAGCCTTAGCGAAAGGCTTCTTGAAGGAAAGATGTAACTCTGTGAGAAGAATTAACAGAACACAGAGCAGTTTCTCAGAAAGCTTCTTTCCAGTTTTGAACGGAACATATTTCCTTTTCACCATAGCCCTCTAAGGGCTTCCAAATATCACTCTGCAAATTCCACAAGAACAGCCTTAGCGAAGGCTTCTTGAAGGAAAGATGTAACTCTGTAAGTTGAATTAACAGAAAACAGAAGGGTTTCTCAGAAAGCTTCTTTCCAGTTTTTAACGGAAGTTATTTCCTTTTCACCTTAGCCCTCTATGGGCTTCCAAATATCCTTTGCCAATTCCACAAGAACAGCCTTAGCGAAAGGCTTCTTGAAGGAAGATGTAACTCTGTGAGATGAATTTACAGAACACAGAGCAGTTTCTCAGAAAGCTTCTTTCCGGTTTTGAGCGGAAGATATTTCCTTTTCACCATAGCCCTCTATGGGCTTCCAAATATCACTTTGCCAATTCCTCAAGAACAGCCTTAGCGAAAGGCTTCTTGAAGGAAAGATGTAACTCTGTGAGATGAATTAACAGAACACAGAGCAGTTTCTCAGAAAGCTTCTTTCCAGTTTTGAGCGGAAGATATTTCCTTTTCACCATAGCCTCTATGGGCTTCCAAATATCACTCTGCCAATTCCACAAGAACAGCCTTAGCGAAAGGCTTCTTGAAGGAAAGATGTAACTCTGTGAGATGAATTAACAGAACACAGAGCAGTTTCTCAAGCTTCTTTCCAGTTTTGAAAGGAAGATATTTCCTTTTCACCATAGACCTCTATGGGCTTCCAAATATCCTTTGCCAATTCCTCAAGAACAGCCTTAGCGAAAGGCTTCTTGAAGGAAAGATGTAACTCTGTGAGAAGAATTAACAGAACACAGAGCAGTTTCTCAGAAAGCTTCTTTCCAGTTTTGAACGAAGATATTTCCTTTTCACCATAGCCCTCTATGGGCTTCCAAATATCACTCTGCCAATTCCACAAGAACAGCCTTAGCGAAGGCTTCTTGAAGGAAAGATGTAACTCTGTGAGATGAATTAACAGAACACAGAGCAGTTTCTCAGAAAGTTTCTTTCCGGTTTTGAACGGAAGATATTTCCTTTTCACCATAGCCCTATGGGCTTCCAAATATCCTTTGCCAATTCCACAAGAACAGCCTTAGCGAAAGGCTTCTTGAAGGAAAGATGTAACTCTGTGAGATGAATTAACAGAACACAGAGCAGTTTCTCAGAAAGCTTCTTTCCGGTTTTCAACGGAAGATATTTCCTTTTCACCATAGCCCTCTATGGGCTTCCAAATATCCTTTGCCAATTCCACAAGAACAGCCTTAGCGAAAGGCTTCTTGAAGGAAAGATGTAACTCTGTGAGTTGAATTAACAAAAACAGAAGGGTTTCAATGAAAGCTTCTTTCCAGTTTTAACGGAAGTTATTTCCTTTTCACCTTAGCCCTCTATGGGCTTCCAAATATCCCTTGCCAATTCCACAAGAACAGCCTTAGCGAAAGTCTTCTTGAAGGAAAGATGTAACTCTGTGAGATGAATTAACAGAAAACAGAGCAGTTTCTCAGAAAGCTTCTTTCCAGTTTTGAGCGGAAGATATTTCCTTTTCACCATAGCCCTCTATGGGCTTCCAAATATCACTCTGCCAATTAAACAAGAACAACCTTAGCGAAGGCTTCTTGAAGGAAAGATGTAACTCTGTGAGATGAATTAACAGAACACAGAGCAGTTTCTCAGAAAGCTTCTTTCCAGTTTTGAACGGAAGATATTTCCTTTTCACCGTAGCCCTCTATGGGCTTCCAAATATCACTCTGCCAATTCCACAAGAACAGCCTTAGCGAAAGGCTTCTTGAAGGAAAGATGTAACTCTGTGAGATGAATTAACAGAACACAGAGCAGTTTCTCAAGCTTCTTTCCAGTTTTGTTCCACAAGAACAGCCTTAGCGAAAGGCTTCTTGAAGGAAAGATGTAACTCTGTGAGATGAATTAACAGAACACAGAGCAGTTTCTCAGAAAGCTTCTTTCCAGTTTTGAACGGAAGATATTTCCTTTTCACCATAGCCCTCTATGGGCTTCCAAATATCCTTTGCCAATTCCACAAGAACAGCCTTAGCGAAAGGCTTCTTGAAGGAAAGATGTAACTCTGTGAGATGAATTAACAGAACACAGAGCAGTTTCTCAGAAAGCTTCTTTCCAGTTTTGAGCGGAAGATATTTCCTTTTTCACCATAGCCTCTATGGGCTTCCAAATATCCTTTGCCAATTCCACAAAACAGCCTTAGCGAAGGCTTCTTGAAGGAAAGATGTAACTCTGTGAGATGAATTAACAGAAAACAGAGCAGTTTCTCAAGCTTCTTTCCGGTTTTGAACGGAAGATATTTCCTTTTTCCCGTAGCCCTCTATGGGCTTCCAAATATCACTTTGCCAATTCCACAAGAACAGCCTTAGCGAAAGGCTTCTTGAAGGGAAAGATGTAACTCTGTGAGATGAATTAACAGAACACAGAGCAGTTTCTCAGAAAGCTTCTTTCCAGTTTTGAGCGGAAGATATTTCCTTTTTCACCATAGCCCTCTATGGGCTTCCAAATATCCTTTGCCAATTCCACAAGAACAGCCTTAGCGAAAGGCTTCTTGAAGGAAAGATGTAACTCTGTGAGATGAATTAACAGAAAACAGAAGGGTTTCTCAGAAAGCTTCTTTCCAGTTTTAACGGAAGTTATTTCCTTTTCACCTTAGCCTCTATGGGCTTCCAAATATCCTTTGCCAATTCCACAAGAACAGCCTTAGCGAAAGGCTTCTTGAAGGGAAAGATGTAACTCTGTGAGATGAATTAACAGAACACAGAGCAGTTTCTCAGAAAGCTTCTTTCCAATTTTGAACGGAAGATATTTCCTTTTTCACCATAGCCCTCTATGGGCTTCCAAATATCACTTTGCCAATTCCTCAAGAACAACCTTAGCGAAAGGCTTCTTGAAGGGAAAGATGTAACTCTGTGAGATGAATTAACAGAACACAGAGCAGTTTCTCAGAAAGCTTCTTTCCGGTTTTCAACGGAAGATACTTCCTTTTTCACAATAGCCCTCTATGGGCTTCCAATATCCCTTTGCCAATTCCACAAGAACAGCCTTAGCTAAAGGTTTCTTGAAGGAAAGATGTAACTCTGTGAGTTGAATTAACAAAAACAGAAGGGTTTCAATGAAAGCTTCTTTCCAGTTTTAACGGAAGTTATTTCCTTTTCACCTTAGCCCTCTATGGGCTTCCAAATATCCTTTGCCAATTCACAAGAACAGCCTTAGCGAAAGGCTTCTTGAAGGGAAAGATGTAACTCTGTGAGATGAATTAACAGAACACAGAGCAGTTTCTCAGAAAGCTTCTTTCCATTTTTGAACGGAAGATATTTCCTTTTTCACCATAGCCCTCTATGGGCTTCCAAATATCACTTTGCCAATTCCTCAAGAACAGCCTTAGCGAAGGCTTCTTGAAGGAAAGATGTAACTCTGTGAGATGAATTAACAGAACACAGAGCAGTTTCTCAGAAAGCTTCTTTCCAGTTTTCAACGGAAGATACTTCCTTTTTCACAATAGCCCTCTATGGGCTTCCAAATATCCTTTGCCAATTCCACAAGAACAGCCTTAGCGAAAGGCTTTGAAGGAAAGATGTAACACTGTGAGTTGAATTAACAAAAACAGAAGGGTTTCAATGAAAGTTTCTTTCCAGTTTTAACGGAAGTTATTTCCTTTTTCACCTTAGCCCTCTATGGGCTTCCAAATATCCTTTGCTAATTCCACAAGAACAGCCTTAGCGAAAGGCTTCTTGAAGGAAGATGTAACTCTGTGAGATGAATTAACAGAACACAGAGCAGTTTCTCAGAAAGCTTCTTTCCGGTTTTGAACGGAAGATATTTCCTTTTCACCATAGCCCTCTAAGGGCTTCCAAATATCACTTTGCCAATTCCACAAGAACAGCCTTAGCGAAAGGCTTGAAGGGAAAGATGTAACTCCGTGAGATGAATTAACAGAACACAGAGCAGTTTCTCAGAAAGCTTCTTTCCAGTTTTGAACGGAAGATATTTCCTTTTCACCATAGCCCTCTATGGTCTTCCAAATATCCTTTTCCAATTCCACAAGAACAGCCTTAGCGAAAGGCTTCTTGAAGGGAAAGATGTAACTCTGTGAGATGAATTAACAGAACACAGAGCAGTTTCTCAGAAAGCTTCTTTCCGGTTTTGAACGGAAGATATTTCCTTTTCACCATAGCCCTCTAAGGGCTTCCAAATATCACTTTGCCAATTCCACAAGAACAGCCTTAGCGAAAGGCTTCTTGAAGGGAAAGATGTAACTCCGTGAGATGAATTAACAGAACACAGAGCAGTTTCTCAGAAAGCTTCTTTCCAGTTTTGAACGGAAGATATTTTTTCACCATAGCCTCTATGGTCTTCCAAATATCCTTTTCCAATTCCACAAGAACAGCCTTAGCGAAAGGCTTTGAAGGGAAAGATGTAACTCTGTGAGATGAATTAACAGAACACAGAGCAGTTTCTCAGAAAGCTTCTTTCCAGTTTTGAACGGAAGATATTTCCTTTTTCACCATAGCCCTCTATGGGCTTCCAAATATCCTTTGCCAATTCCTCAAGAACAGCCTTAGCTAAAGGTTTCTTGAAGGAAAGATGTAACTCTGTGAGATGAATTAACAGAACACAGAGCAGTTTCTCATAAAGCTTCTTTCCATTTTTGAACGGAAGATATTTCCTGTTTCACCATAGCCCTCTATGGGCTTCCAAATATCCTTTGCTAATTCCACAAGAACAGCCTTAGCGAAAGGCTTTGAAGGAAAGATGTAACTCTGTGAGATGAATTACAGAACACAGAGCAGTTTCTCAAGCTTCTTTCCAGTTTTGAACGGAAGATATTTCCTTTTCACCATAGCCCTCTATGGCTTCCAAATATCCTTTGAAAATTACACAAGAATAGCCTTAGCGAAAGGCTTCTTGAAGAGAAAGATGTAACTCTGGGAGATGAATTAACAGAACTCAGAGCAGTTTCTCAGAAAGCTACTTTCCAGTTTTGAACCGAAGATATTTCTTTTTTCCCCGGAGACCTCTATGGGCTTCCAAATATCACCTTGCCAATTCCACAAGAACAGCCTTAGCGAAAGGCTTCTTGAAGGGAATGATGTAACTCTGTGAGATGAATTAACAGAACACAGAGCAGTTTCTCAGAAGGCTTCTTTCCATTTTTGAACGGAAGATATTTCCTGTTTCACCATAGCCCTCTATGGGCTTCCAAATATCCCTTTGCCAATTCCACAAGAACAGCCTTAGCGAAAGCCTTCTTGAAGGGAAAGATGTAACTCTGTGAGATGAATTAACAGAACACAGAGTAGTTTCTCAGAAAGCTTCTTTCCAGTTTTGAACGGAAGATATTTCCTTTTTCACCGTAGCCCTCTATGAGGTTCCAAATATCACTTTGCTAATTCCACAAGAGCAGCCTTAGGGAAAGGCTTCTTGAAGGGAAAGATGTAACTCTGTGAGATGAATTAACAGAACACAGAGCAGTTTCTCAGAAAGCTTCCTTCCAGTTTTGAACGGAAGATATTTCCTTTTTCACCATAGCCCTCTATGGGCTTCCAAATATCCCTTTGCCAATTCCACAAGAACAGCCTTAGCGAAAGGCTTTGAAGGGAAAGATGTAACTCTGTGAGATGAATTAACAGAACACAGAGCAGTTTCTCAGAAAGCTTCTTTCCAGTTTTGAACGGAAGATATTTCCTTTTTCACCATAGCCCTCTATGGGCTTCCAAATATCCCTTTGCCAATTCCACAAGAACAGCCTTAGCGAAAGGCTTCTTGAAGGGAAAGATGTAACTCTGTGAGATGAATTTACAGAACACAGAGCAGTTTCTCAGAAAGCTTCTTTCCAGTTTTGAACGGAAGGTATTTCCTTTTTCCCGGTAGCCCTCCATGGGCTTCAAAATATCCCTTTGCGAATTCCACAAGAACAGCCTTAACGAAAGGCTTCTTGAAGGGAAAGATGTAACTCTGTGAGATGAATTAGCAGAACACAGAGCAGTTTCTCAGAAAGCTTCCTTCCAGTGTTGAACGGAAGATATTTCCTTTTTCACCAAGCCCTCTATGGGCTTCCAAATATCACTCTGCCAATTAAACAAGAACAACCTTAGCGAAAGGTTCCTTGAAGGGAAAGATGTAACTCTGTGAGATGAATTAACAGAACACAGAGCAGTTTCTCAAGCTTCTTTCCAGTTTTGAACGGAAGATATTTCCTTTTCACCGTAGCCCTCTATGGGCTTCCAAATATCACTCTGCCAATTCCACAAGAACAGCCTTAGCGAAAGGCTTCTTGAAGGAAAGATGTAACTCTGTGAGATGAATTAACAGAACACAGAGCAGTTTCTCAGAAAGCTTCTTTCCAGTTTACAACGGAAGATATTTCCTTTTCACCATAGCCCTCTATGGGCTTCCAAATATCCTTTTCCAATTCCACAAGAACAGCCTTAGCCAAAGGCTTCTTAAAGGAAAGATGTAACTCTGTGAGATGAATTAACAGAACACAGAGCAGTTTCTCAGAAAGCTTCTTCCGGTTTTGAACGGAAGATATTTCCTTTTTCCCCATAGCCCTCTATGGGCTTCCAAATATCACTTTGCCAATTCCACAAGAACAGCCTTAGCGAAAGGCTTCTTGAAGGAAAGATGTAACTCTTTGAGATGAATTAACAGAACACAGAGCAGTTTCTCAGAAAGCTTCTTTCCAGTTTTGAACGGAAGATATTTCCTTTTCACCATAGCCCTCTATGGGCTTCCAAATATCCTTGCCAATTCCACAAGAACAGCCTTAGCGAAGGCTTCTTGAAGGAAAGATGTAACTCTGTGAGATGAATTAACAGAACACAGAGCAGTTTCTCAGAAAGCTTCTTTGCAGTTTACAACGGAAGATATTTCCTTTTCACCGTAGCCTCTATGGACTTCCAAATATCACTTTGCCCATTCCACAAGAACAGCCTTAGCGAAGGCTTCTTGAAGGAAAGATGTAACTCTGTGAGATGAATTAACAGAACACAGAGCAGTTTCTCAGAAAGCTTCTTTCCGGTTCTGAACGGAAGATATTTCCTTTTCACCATAGCCCTCTATGGGCTTCCAAATATCACTTGCCAATTCCACAAGAACAGCCTTAGCGAAAGTCTTCTTGAAGGAAAGATGTAACTCTGTGAGATGAATTAACAGAACACAGAGCAGTTTCTCAGAAAGCTTCTTTCCGGTTTTCAACGGAAGATATTTCCTTTTCACCATAGCCCTCTATGGGCTTCCAAATATCCTTTGCCAATTCCACAAGAACAGCCTTAGCGAAAGGCTTCTTGAAGGAAAGATGTAACTCTGTGAGTTGAATTAACAAAAACAGAAGGGTTTCAATGAAAGCTTCTTTCCAGTTTTGAACGGAAGTTATTTCCTTTTTCACCTTAGCCCTCTATGGGCTTCCAAATATCCCTTTTCCAATTCCACAAGAACAGCCTTAGCGAAAGGCTTCTTGAAGGGAAAGATGTAACTCTGTGAGATGAATTAACAGAACACAGAGCAGTTTCTCAGAAAGCTTCTTTCCGGTTTTGAACGGAAGATATTTCCTTTTTCACCATAGCCCTCTATGGGCTTCCAAATATCACTTTGCCAATTCCCCAAGAAATGCCTTAGCGAAAGGCTTCTTGAAAGGAAAGATGTAACTCTGTGAGATGAATTAACAGAACACAGAGCAGTTTCTCAGAATGCTTCTTTCCAGTTTTGAACGGAAGATATTTCCTTTTTCACCATAGCCCTCTATGGGCTTCCAAATATCACTCTGCCAATTCCACAAGAACAGCCTTAGCGAAAGGCTTCTTGAAGGGAAAGATGTAACTCTGTGAGATGAATTAACAGAACACAGAGCAGTTTCTCAGAAAGCTTCTTTCCAGTTTTGAAAGGAAGATATTTTTTTCACCATAGCCTCTATGGGCTTCCAAATATCTCTTTCCCAATTCCTCAAGAACAGCCTTAGCGAAAGGCTTCTTGAAGGGAAAGATGTAACTCTGTGAGAAGAATTAACAGAACACAGAGCAGTTTCTCAGAAAGCTTCTTTCCAGTTTTGAACGGAACATATTTCCTTTTTCACCATAGCCCTCTAAGGGCTTCCAAATATCACTCTGCAATTCCACAAGAACAGCCTTAGCGAAAGGCTGCTTGAAGGAAAGATGTAACTCTGTGAGATGAATTAACAGAACACAGAGCAGTTTCTCAGAAAGCTTCTTTCCAGTTTTCAACGAAGATATTTCCTTTTCACCATAGCCCTCTATGGGCTTCCAAATATCCTTTGCCAATCCCACAAGAACAGCCTTAGCGAAGGCTTCTTGAAGGAAAGATGTAACTCTGTGAGATGAATTACAGAACACAGAGCAGTTTCTCAGAAAGCTTCTTTCCAGTTTTGAACGGAAGATATTTTTTTCACCATAGCCTCTATGGGCTTCCAAATATCCTTTGCCAATTCCACAAGAACAGCCTTAGCGAAAGGCTTCTTGAAGGAAAGATGTAACTCTGTGAGATGAATGGGAAGATATTTCCTTTTCACCATAGCCCTCTATGGGCTTCCAAATATCCTTGCCAATTCCACAAGAACAGCCTTAGCGAAAGGCTTCTTGAAGGAAAGATGTAACTCTGTGAGATGAATTAACAGAACACAGAGCAGTTTCTCAAGCTTCTTTCCAGTTTTGAACGGAAGATATTTCCTTTTTCACCATAGCCCTCTATGGGCTTCCAAATATCCTTGCCAATTCCACAAGAACAGCCTTAGCGAAAGGCTTCTTGAAGGAAAGATGTAACTCTGTGAGATGAATTAACAGAACACAGAGCAGTTTCTCAGAAAGCTTCTTTCCAGTTTACAACGGAAGATATTTCCTTTTCACCATAGCCTCTATGGGCTTCCAAATATCCTTTGCTAATTCCACAAGAACAGCCTTAGCCAAAGGCCTCTTAAAGGAAAGATGTAACTCTCTGAGATGAATTAACAGAAAACAGAGCAGTTTCTCAGAAAGCTTCTTTCCGGTTTTGAACGGAAGATATTTCCTTTTTCACCATAGCCTCTATGGGCTTCAAATATCACTTTGCCAATTCCACAAGAACAGCCTTAGCGAAAGGCTTCTTGAAGGAAAGATGTAACTCTTTGAGATGAATTAACAGAAAACAGAGCAGTTTCTCAGAAAGCTTCTTTCCGGTTTTGAACGGAAGATATTTCCTTTTTCACCATAGCCTCTATGGGCTTCCAAATATCCTTTGCTAATTCCACAAGAACAGCCTTAGCGAAAGGCTTCTTGAAGGAAAGATGTAACCTGTGAGATGAATTAACAGAACACAGAGCAGTTTCTCAGAAAGCTTCTTTCCAGTTTACAACGGAAGATATTTCCTTTTCACCATAGCCTCTATGGACTTCCAAATATCACTTTGCCCATTCCACAAGAACAACCTTAGCGAAAGGCTTCTTGAAGGGAAAGATGTAACTCTGTGAGATGAATTAACAGAACACAGAGCAGTTTCTCAGAAAGCTTCTTTCCAGTTCTGAACGGAAGATATTTCCTTTTTCCCCATAGCCCTCTAAGGGCTTCCAAATACAACTTTGCCAATTCCACAAGAACAGCCTTAGCGAAAGGCTTCTTGAAGGGAAAGATGTAACTCTGTGAGATGAATTAACAGAACACAGAGCAGTTTCTCAGAAAGCTTCTTTCCAGTTCTGAACGGAAGATATTTCCTTTTCCCCATAGCCTCTAAGGGCTTCCAAATACAACTTTGCCAATTCCACAAGAACAGCCTTAGCGAAAGGCTTCTTGAAGGGAAAGATGTAACTCTGTGAGATGAATTAACAGAACACAGAGCAGTTTCTCAGAAAGCTTCTTTCCGGTTTTCAACGGAAGATACTTCCTTTTCACCATAGCCCTCTATGGGCTTCCAAATATCCTTTGCCAATTCCACAAGAACAGCCTTAGCGAAAGGCTTTGAAGGAAAGATGTAACTCTGTGAGTTGAATTAACAAAAACAGAAGGGTTTCAATGAAAGCTTCTTTCCAGTTTTAACGGAAGTTATTTCCTTTTCACCTTAGCCCTCTATGGGCTTCCAAATATCCTTTGCCAATTCCACAAGAACAGCCTTAGCGAAAGGCTTTGAAGGAAAGATGTAACTCTGTGAGATGAATTAACAGAACACAGAGCAGTTTCTCAGAAACCTTCTTTCCGGTTTTGAACGGAAGATATTTCCTTTTCACCATAGCCCTCTATGGGCTTCCAAATATCACTTGCCAATTCCCAAGAAATGCCTTAGCGAAAGGCTTCTTGAAGGAAAGATGTAACTCTGTGAGATGAATTAACAGAACACAGAGCAGTTTCTCAGAATGCTTCTTTCCAGTTTTGAACGGAAGATATTTCCTTTTCACCATAGCCCTCTATGGGCTTCCAAATATCACTCTGCCAATTCCACAAGAACAGCCTTAGCGAAAGGCTTCTTGAAGGAAAGATGTAACTCTGTGAGATGAATTAACAGAACACAGAGCAGTTTCTCAGAAAGCTTCTTTCCAGTTTTGAAAGGAAGATATTTCCTTTTCACCGTAGCCCTCTATGGGCTTCCAAATATCTCTTTGCCAATTCCTCAAGAACAGCCTTAGCGAAAGGCTTCTTGAAGGAAAGATGTAACTCTGTGAGAAGAATTAACAGAACACAGAGCAGTTTCTCAGAAAGCTTTTTCCAGTTTTGAACGGAACATATTTCCTTTTCAACATAGCCTCTAAGGGCTTCCAAATATCACTCTGCAAATTCCACAAGAACAGCCTTAGCGAAAGGCTTCTTGAAGGAAAGATGTAACTCTGTGAGATGAATTAACAGAACACAGAGCAGTTTCTCAGAAAGCTTCTTTCCGGTTTTCAACGGAAGATATTTCCTTTTTCACCATAGCCCTCTATGGGCTTCCAAATATCCTTTGCCAATTCCACAAGAACAGCCTTAGCGAAAGGCTTTGAAGGAAAGATGTAACTCTGTGAGATGAATTACAGAACACAGAGCAGTTTCTCAGAAAGCTTCTTTCCGGTTTTGAAAGGAAGATATTTCCTTTTTCACCATAGCCCTCTATGGGCTTCCAAATATCCCTTTGCCAATTCCACAAGAACAGCCTTAGCGAAAGGCTTCTTGAAGGGAAAGATGTAACTCTGTGAGATGAATTAACAGAACACAGAGCACTTTCACCATAGCCCTCTATGGGCTTCCAAATATCCCTTTGCCAATTCCACAAGAACAGCCTTAGCGAAAGGCTTCTTGAAGGGAAAGATGTAAATCTGTGAGATGAATTAACAGTACACAGAGCAGTTTCTCAGAAAGCTTCTTTCCAGTTTTGAACGGAATATATTTCCTTTCTCACCATAGCCCTCTATGGGCTTCCAAATATCCCTTTGCCAATTCCACAAGAACAGCCTTAGCGAAAGGCTTCTTGAAGGGAAAGATGTAACTCTGTGAGATGAATTAACAGAACACAGAGCAGTTTCTCAGAAAGCTTCTTTCCAGTTTACAACGGAAGATATTTCCTTTTTCACCATAGCCCTCTATGGGCTTCCAAATATCCTTTGCCAATTCCACAAAACAGCCTTAGCGAAAGGCTTCTTGAAGGAAAGATGTAACTCTCTGAGATGAATTAACAGAAAACAGAGCAGTTTCTCAGAAAGCTTCTTTCCGGTTTTGAGCGGAAGATATTTCCTTTTTCACCAAGCCCTCTATGGGCTTCCAAATATCACTTTGCCAATTCCACAAGAACAGCCTTAGCGAAAGGCTTCTTGAAGGGAAAGATGTAACTCTTTGAGATGAATTAACAGAACACAGAGCAGTTTCTCAGAAAGCTTCTTTGCAGTTTACAACGGAAGATATTTCCTTTTTCACCGTAGGCCTCTATGGACTTCCAAATATCACTTTGCCCATTCCACAAGAACAACCTTAGCGAAAGGCTTCTTGAAGGGAAAGATGTAACTCTGTGAGATGAATTAACAGAACACAGAGCAGTTTCTCAGAAAGCTTCTTTCCAGTTCTGAACGGAAGATATTTCCTTTTTCCCCATAGCCCTCTATGGGCTTCCAAATACAACTTTGCCAATTCCACAAGAACAGCCTTAGCGAAAGGCTTCTTGAAGGGAAAGATGTAACTCTGTGAGATGAATTAACAGAACACAGAGCAGTTTCTCAGAAAGCTTCTTTCCGGTTTTCAACGGAAGATACTTCCTTTTTCACCATAGCCCTCTATGGGCTTCCAAATATCCCTTTGCCAATTCCACAAGAACAGCCTTAGCGAAGGCTTCTTGAAGGAAAGATGTAACTCTGTGAGTTGAATTAACAAAAAACAGAAGGGTTTCAATGAAAGCTTCTTTCCAGTTTTAACGGAAGTTATTTCCTTTTTCACCTTAGCCCTCTATGGGCTTCCAAATATCCTTTGCCAATTCCACAAGAACAGCCTTAGCGAAGGCTTCTTGAAGGAAAGATGTAACTCTGTGAGATGAATTAACAGAACACAGAGCAGTTTCTCAGAAAGCTTCTTTCCGGTTTTGAACGGAAGATATTTCCTTTTTCACCATAGCCCTCTATGGGCTTCCAAATATCACTTTGCCAATTCCTCAAGAACAGCCTTAGCGAAAGGCTTCTTGAAAGGAAAGATGTAACTCTGTGAGATGAATTAACAGAACACAGAGCAGTTTCTCAGAATGCTTCTTTCCAGTTTTGAACGGAAGATATTTCCTTTTTCACCATAGCCCTCTATGGGCTTCCAAATATCACTCTGCCAATTCCACAAGAACAGCCTTAGCGAAAGGCTTCTTGAAGGGAAAGATGTAACTCTGTGAGATGAATTAACAGAACACAGAGCAGTTTCTCAGAAAGCTTCTTTCCAGTTTTGAAAGGAAGATATTTCCTTTTTCACCATAGACCTCTATGGGCTTCCAAATATCTCTTTGCCAATTCCTCAAGAACAGCCTTAGCGAAAGGCTTCTTGAAGGGAAAGATGTAACTCTGTGAGAAGAATTAACAGAACACAGAGCAGTTTCTCAGAAAGCTTCTTTCCAGTTTTGAACGGAACATATTTCCTTTTTCAACATAGCCCTCTAAGGGCTTCCAAATATCACTCTGCAAATTCCACAAGAACAGCCTTAGCGAAAGGCTGCTTGAAGGGAAAGATGTAACTCTGTGAGATGAATTAACAGAACACAGAGCAGTTTCTCAGAAAGCTTCTTTCCAGTTTTCAACCGAAGATATTTCCTTTTTCACCATAGCCCTCTATGGGCTTCCAAATATCCCTTTGCCAATTCCACAAGAACAGCCTTAGCGAAAGGCTTCTTGAAGGGAAAGATGTAACTCTGTGAGATGAATTTACAGAACACAGAGCAGTTTCTCAAGCTTCTTTCCGGTTTTGAGCGGAAGATATTTCCTTTTCACCATAGCCCTCTATGGGCTTCCAAATATCCTTTGCCAATTCCACAAGAACAGCCTTAGCGAAGGCTTCTTGAAGGGAAAGATGTAACTCTGTGAGATGAATTAACAGAACACAGAGCACTTTCACCATAGCCCTCTATGGGCTTCCAAATATCCCTTTGCCAATTCCACAAGAACAGCCTTAGCGAAAGGCTTCTTGAAGGGAAAGATGTAAATCTGTGAGATGAATTAACAGTACACAGAGCAGTTTCTCAAGCTTCTTTCCAGTTTTGAACGGAATATATTTCCTTTCTCACCATAGCCCTCTATGGGCTTCCAAATATCCCTTTGCCAATTCCACAAGAACAGCCTTAGCGAAAGGCTTCTTGAAGGGAAAGATGTAACTCTGTGAGATGAATTAACAGAACACAGAGCAGTTTCTCAGAAAGCTTCTTTCCAGTTTACAACGGAAGATATTTCCTTTTTCACCATAGCCCTCTATGGGCTTCCAAATATCCCTTTGCCAATTCCACAAAAACAGCCTTAGCCAAAGGCCTCTTAAAGGGAAAGATGTAACTCTCTGAGATGAATTAACAGAAAACAGAGCAGTTTCTCAGAAAGCTTCTTTCCGGTTTTGAACGGAAGATATTTCCTTTTTCCCCGTAGCCCTCTATGGGCTTCCAAATATCACTTTGCCAATTCCACAAGAACAGCCTTAGCGAAAGGCTTCTTGAAGGGAAAGATGTAACTCTTTGAGATGAATTAACAGAACACAGAGCAGTTTCTCAGAAAGCTTCTTTGCCGTTTACAACGGAAGATATTTCCTTTTCACCATAGCCTCTATGGGCTTCAAATATCACTTTGCCCATTCCACAAGAACAACCTTAGCGAAAGGCTTCTTGAAGGAAAGATGTAACTCTGTGAGATGAATTAACAGAACACAGAGCAGTTTCTCAGAAAGCTTCTTTCCAGTTCTGAACGGAAGATATTTCCTTTTTCCCCATAGCCCTCTAAGGGCTTCCAAATACAACTTTGCCAATTCCACAAGAACAGCCTTAGCGAAAGGCTTCTTGAAGGGAAAGATGTAACTCTGTGAGATGAATTAACAGAACACAGAGCAGTTTCTCAGAAAGCTTCTTTCCGGTTTTCAACGGAAGATACTTCCTTTTTCACCATAGCCCTCTATGGGCTTCCAAATATCCCTTTGCCAATTCCACAAGAACAGCCTTAGCGAAAGGCTTCTTGAAGGGAAAGATGTAACTCTGTGAGTTGAATTAACAAAAAACAGAAGGGTTTCAATGAAAGCTTCTTTCCAGTTTTTAACGGAAGTTATTTCCTTTTTCACCTTAGCCCTCTATGGGCTTCCAAATATCCTTTGCCAATTCACAAGAACAGCCTTAGCGAAAGGCTTCTTGAAGGAAGATGTAACTCTGTGAGATGAATTAACAGAACACAGAGCAGTTTCTCAGAAACCTTCTTTCCGGTTTTGAGCGGAAGATATTTCCTTTTTCACCATAGCCCTCTATGGGCTTCCAAATATCACTTTGCCAATTCCCCAAGAAATGCCTTAGCGAAAGGCTTCTTGAAAGGAAAGATGTAACTCTGTGAGATGAATTAACAGAACACAGAGCAGTTTCTCAGAATGCTTCTTTCCAGTTTTGAGCGGAAGATATTTCCTTTTCACCATAGCCTCTATGGGCTTCCAAATATCACTCTGCCAATTCCACAAGAACAGCCTTAGCGAAAGGCTTCTTGAAGGAAAGATGTAACTCTGTGAGATGAATTAACAGAACACAGAGCAGTTTCTCAAGCTTCTTTCCAGTTTTGAAAGGAAGATATTTCCTTTTCACCATAGACCTCTATGGGCTTCCAAATATCTCTTTGCCAATTCCTCAAGAACAGCCTTAGCGAAAGGCTTCTTGAAGGAAAGATGTAACTCTGTGAGAAGAATTAACAGAACACAGAGCAGTTTCTCAGAAAGCTTCTTTCCAGTTTTGAGCGGAAGATATTTCCTTTTTCAACATAGCCCTCTAAGGGCTTCCAAATATCACTTTGCAAATTCCACAAGAACAGCCTTAGCGAAGGCTGCTTGAAGGAAAGATGTAACTCTGTGAGATGAATTAACAGAACACAGAGCAGTTTCTCAAGCTTCTTTCCAGTTTTCAACGGAAGATATTTCCTTTTCACCATAGCCCTCTATGGGCTTCCAAATATCCTTTGCCAATTCCACAAGAACAGCCTTAGCGAAAGGCTTCTTGAAGGAAAGATGTAACTCTGTGAGATGAATTAACAGAAAACAGAGCAGTTTCTCAGAAAGCTTCTTTCCGGTTTTGAACGGAAGATATTTCCTTTTCACCATAGCCCTCTATGGGCTTCCAAATATCCTTTGCCAATTCCACAAGAACAGCCTTAGCGAAGGCTTCTTGAAGGAAAGATGTAACTCTGTGAGATGAATTAACAGAACGGAAGATATTTCCTTTTCACCATAGCCCTCTATGGGCTTCCAAATATCCTTTGCCAATTCCACAAGAACAGCCTTAGCGAAAGGCTTCTTGAAGGAAAGATGTAAATCTGTGAGATGAATTAACAGAACACAGAGCAGTTTCTCAGAAAGCTTCTTTCCAGTTTTGAACGGAAGATATTTCCTTTCTCACCATAGCCCTCTATGGGCTTCAAATATCCTTT
>JAKFHT010001297.1:0-32499 GCA_023783455.1 Erythrocebus patas | reverse complement strand
TTCTCAAGCTTCTTTCCAATTTTGAACGGAAGATATTTTCTTTTTCACAATAGCCCCTAAGGGCTTAAAAATATCACTTTGCCAATTCCACAAGAACAGCCTTAGCGAAAGGCTTTTGAAGGGAAAGATGTTACTCTGTGAGATGAATTAACAGAACACAGAGCACTTTCTCAGAATGTTTCTTTCCACAAGAACAGCCTTAGCGAAGGCTTCTTGAAGGAATGATGTAACTCTGTGGGATAAATTAACAGAACACAGAGCACTTTCTCAGAATGTTTCTTTCCACAAGAACAGCCTTAGCGAAAGGCTTTTGAAGGGAAAGATGTTACTCTGTGAGATGAATTAACAGAACACAGAGCACTTTCTCAGAATGTTTCTTTCCACAAGAACAGCCTTAGCGAAGGCTTCTTGAAGGAAAGATGTAACTCTGTGAGATGAATTAACAGAACACAGAGCAGTTTCTCAGAAACCTTCTTTCCAGTTTTGAACGGAAGATATTTCCTTTTTCACCATAGCCCTCTATGGGCTTCCAAATATCCCTTTGCGAATTCCACAAGAAAGGCCTTAACGAAAGGCTTCTTGAAGGGAAAGATGTAACTCTGTGAGATGAATTAACAGAACACAGAGCAGTTTCTCAGAAAGTTTCTTTCCAGTTTTGAAAGGAAGATATTTCCTTTTCACAATAGCCCCTAAGGGCTTAAAAATATCACTTTGCCAATTCCACAAGAACAGCCTTAGCGAAAGGCTTCATGAAGGGAAAGATGTTACTCTGTGAGATGAATTAACAGAACACAGAGCACTTTCTCAGAAAGCTTCTTTCCAGTTTTGAACGGAAGATATTTCCTTTTTCCCCATAGCCCTCTATGGGCTTCCAAATATCACTTTGCCAATTCCACAAGAACAGCCTTAGCGAAAGGCTTCTTGAAGGGAAAGATGTAACTCTGTGAGATGAATTAACAGAACACAGAGCAGTTTCTCAGAAAGCTTCTTTCCACTTTTGAACGGAAGATACTTTCTTTTTCACCTTAACCCAATGGGCTTCCAAATATCCCTTTGCCAATTCCACAAGAACAGCCTTAGCGAAAGGCTTCTTGAAGGGAAAGATGTAACTCTGTGAGATGAATTAACAGAACACAGAGCACTTTCTCAGAAAGCTTCTTTCCAGTTTTGAACAGAAGATATATCCATTTTCACAATAGCCCTCTAGGGGCTTCCAAAAATCACTTTGCCAATTCCACAAGAACAGCCTTAGCGAAAGGCTTCTTGAAGGGAAAGATGTAACTCTGTGAGATGAATTAACAGAACACAGAGCAGTTTCTCAGAAAGCTTCTTTCCAGTTTTGAACGGAAGATATTTCCTTTTTCACCATAGCCGTCTATGGGCTTCCCAATATCACTTTGCCAATACCAAAAGAACAGTCTTAGAGAAAGGCTTCTTGAAGGGAAAGATGTAACTCTGTGAGATGAATTAACAGAACACAGAGCAGATTCTCAGAAAGCTTCTTTCCAGTTTTGAACGGAAGATATTTCTTTTTTCACAATAGCCCCCTAAGGGCTTAAAAATATCACTTTGCCAATTCCACAAGAACAGCCTTAGCGAAAGGCTTCATGAAGGGAAAGATGTTACTCTGTGAGATGAATTAACAGAACACAGAGCAGTTTCTCAGAAAGCTTCTTTCCAGTTTTGAACGGAAGATATTTCCTTTTTCCCCATAGCCCTCTATGGGCTTCCAAATATCACTTTGCCAATTCCACAAGAACAGCCTTAGCGAAAGGCTTCTTGAAGGGAAAGATGTAACTCTGTGAGATGAATTAACAGAACACAGAGCAGTTTCTCAGAAAGCTTCTTTCCACTTTTGAACGGAAGATATTTTCTTTTTCGCCTTAACCCTCTATGGGCTTCCAAATATCCCTTTGCCAATTCCACAAGAACAGCCTTAGCGAAAGGCTTCTTGAAGGGAAAGATGTAACTCTGTGAGATGAATTAACAGAACACAGAGCACTTTCTCAGAATGTTTCTTTCCACAAGAACAGACTTAGCGAAAGGCTTCTTGAAGGGAAAGATGTAACTCTGTCAGGTGAATTAACAGAACACAGAGCAGTTTCTCAGAAAGTTTCTTTCCACTTTTGAACGGAAGATATTTTCTTTTTCAACTTAACCCTCTATGGGCTTCCAAATATCCCTTTGCCAATTCCACAAGAACAGCCTTAGCGAAAGGCTTCTTGAAGGGAAAGATGTAACTCTGTGAGATGAATTAACAGAACGCAGAGCACTTTCTCAGAAAGCTTCTTTCCAGTTTTCAACGGAAGATATTTCCTTTTTCACCATAGCCCACTATGGGCCTCCAAATATCATTTTCCAATTCCACAAGAACAGCCTTAGCGAAAGGCTTCTTGAAGGGAAACATGTAACTCTGGGAGATGAATTAACAGAACACAGAGCAGTTTCTCAGAAAGCTTCTTTCCAGTTTTGAACGGAAGATATTTCCTTTTTCACCATAGCCGTCTATGGTCTTCCCAATATCACTTTGCCAATACCAAAAGACCAGTCTTAGAGACAGGGTTCTTGAAGGGAAAGATGTAACTCTGTGAGATGAATTAACAGAACACAGAGCAGTTTCTCAGAAAGCTTCTTTCCAGTTTTGAACGGAAGATATTTCCTTTTTCACCATAGCCCTCTATGGGCTTCCAAATATCACTTTGCCAATTCCACAAGAACAACCTTAGCGAAAGGCTTCTTGAAGGGAAAGATGTAACTCTGTGAGATGAATTAACAGAACACAGAGCAGTTTCTCAGAAAGCTTCTTTCCAGTTTTGAACGGAAGATATTTCCTTTTTCACTGTAGCCCCCTAAGGGCTTCCAAATATCCCTTTGCCAATTCCACAAGAACAACCTTAGCGAAAGGCTTCTTGAAGGGAAAGGTGTAACTCTGTGAGATGAATTAACAGAACACAGAACAGTTTCTCAGAATGCTTCTTTCCAGTTTTGAACGGCAGATATTTCTTTTTTCACCGTAGCCCTCTTGGGGCTTCCAAATATCCCTTTGCCAATTCCGCAAGAACAGCCTTACAGAAAGGCTTATTGAAGGGAAAGATGTAACTCTGAGATGAATTAACAGAACACAGAGCAGTTTCTCAATAAGCTTCTTTCCAGTTTTGAACAGAAGTTATTTCCTGTTTCACCACAGCCCTCTAGGGTTTTCCAAATATCACTTTGCCATTCCACAAGAACAGCCTTAGCGAAAGGCTTCTTGAAGGGAAAGATGTAACTCTGTGAGATGAATTAACAGAACACAGAGCAGTTTCTCAATAAGCTTCTTTCCAGTTTTGAACAGAAGTTATTTCCTGTTTCCCCATAGCCCTCTAGGGGTTTCCAAATATCACTTTGCCATTCCACAAGAAGAGCCTTAGCGAAAGGCTTCTTGAAGGGAAAGATGTAACTCTGTGAGATGAATTAACAGAACACAGAGCAGTTTCTCAGAAAGCTTCTTTCCACTTTTGAACGGAAGATACTTTCTTTTTCACCTTAACCCAATGGGCTTCCAAATATCCCTTTGCCAATTCCACAAGAACAGCCTTAGCGAAAGGCTTCTTGAAGGGAAAGATGTAACTCTGTGAGATGAATTAACAGAACACAGAGCACTTTCTCAGAAAGCTTCTTTCCAGTTTTCAACGGAAGATATTTCCTTTTTCACCATAGCCCACTATGGGCCTCCAAATATCATTTTCCAATTCCACAAGAACAGCCTTAGCGAAAGGCTTCTTGAAGTGAAAGATGTAACTCTGTGAGATGAATTAACAGAACACAGAGCAGTTTCTCAGAAAGCTTCTTTCCAGTTTTGAACGGAAGATATTTCCTTTTTCACCATAGCCATCTATGGGCTTCCCAATATCACTTTGCCAATACCAAAAGACCAGTCTTAGAGACAGGGTTCTTGAAGGGAAAGATGTAACTCTGTGAGATGAATTAACAGAACACAGAGCAGTTTCTCAGAAAGCTTCTTTCCAGTTTTGAACAGAAGATATTTCCTTTTTCTCCATAGCTCTCTATGGGCTTCCAAATATCCCTTTGCCAATTCCACAAGAAAGGCCTTAACGAAAGGCTTCTTGAAGGGAAAGATGTAACTCTGTGAGATGAATTAACAGAACACAGAGCACTTTCTCAGAATGTTTCTTTCCAGTTTTGAACGGAAGATATATCCATTTTCACAATAGCCCTCTATGGGCTTCCAAATATCACTTTGCCAATTCCACAAGAACAGCCTTAGCGAAAGGCTTCTTGAAGGGAAAGATGTAACTCTGTGAGATGAATTAACAGAACACAGAGCAGTTTCTCAGAAAGCTTCTTTCCACTTTTGAACGGAAGATATTTTCTTTTTCAACTTAACCCTCTATGGGCTTCCAAATATCCCTTTGCCAATTCCACAAGAACAGCCTTAGCGAAAGGCTTCTTGAAGGGAAAGATGTAACTCTGTGAGATGAATTAACAGAACACAGAGCACTTTCTCAGAAAGCTTCTTTCCAGTTTTCAACGGAAGATATTTCCTTTTTCACCATAGCCCACTATGGGCCTCCAAATATCATTTTCCAATTCCACAAGAACAGCCTTAGCGAAAGGCTTCTTGAAGTGAAAGATGTAACTCTGGGAGATGAATTAACAGAACACAGAGCAGTTTCTTAGAAAGCTTCTTTCCAGTTTTGAACGGAAGATATTTCCTTTTTCACCATAGCCATCTATGGGCTTCCCAATATCACTTTGCCAATAACAAAAGACCAGTCTTAGAGACAGGGTTCTTGAAGGGAAAGATGTAACTCTGTGAGATGAATTAAGAGAACACAGAGCAGTTTGTCAGAAAGCTTCTTTCCAGTTTTGAACGGAAGATATTTTTTCACCATAGCCCTCTATGGGCTTCCAAATATCACTTTGCTAATTCCACAAGAACAGCCTTAACGAAAGGCTTTTGAAGGAAAGATGTAACTCTGTGAGATGAATTAACAGAACACAGAGCAGTTTCTCAGAAAGCTTTTTCCAGCTTTAAACGGAAGATATTTCCTTTTTCACCATAGCCCCCTATGGGCTTCCAAATATCACTTTGCTAATTCCACAGGAACAGCCTTAGCGAAAGGCTTCTTGAAGGGAAAGATGTAACTCTGTGAGATGAATTAACAGAACACAGAGCAGTTTCTCAGAAAGCTTCTTTCCAGTCTTCAACGGAAGATATTTCTTTTTTCACCATAGCCCACTATGGGCTTCCAAATATCACTTTTCCAATTCCACAAGAACAGCCTTAGCGAAAGGCTTCTTGAAGGGAAAGATGTAACTCTGTGAGATGAATTAACAGAACACAGAGCAGTTTCTCAGAAAGCTTCTTTCCAGTTTTGAACGGAAGATATTTCCTTTTTCACCATAGCCCTCTATGGGCTTCCAAATATCACTTTGCCAATTCCACAAGAACAGCCTTAGCGAAAGGCTTCTTGAAGGGAAAGATGTAACTCTGTGAGATGAATTAACAGAACACAGAGCAGTTTCTCAGAAAGCTTCTTTCCAGTTTTGAACGGAAGATATTTCCTTTTTCACCATAGCCCACTATGGGCTTCCAAATATCCCTTTGCCAATTCCACAAGAACAGCCTTAACGAAAGGCTTTTGAAGGGAAAGATGTAACTCTGTGAGATGAATTAACAGAACACCGAGCAGTTTCTCAGAAAGCTTCTTTCCAGTTTTGAACGGAAGATATTCCTTTTTCCCCATAGCCCTCTATGGGCTTCCAAATATCACTTGCCAATTCCACAAGAACAGCCTTAGCGAAAGGCTTCTTGAAGGGAAAGATGTAACTCTGTGAGATGAATTAACAGAACACAGAGCAGTTTCTCAGAAAGCTTCTTCCAGTTTTGAACGGAAGATATTTTTCCCCATAGCCCTCTATGGGCTTCCAAATATCACTTTGCTAATTCCACAAGAACAGCCTTAGCGAAAGGCTTCTTGAAGGAAAGATGTAACTCTGTGAGATGAATTAACAGAACACAGAGCAGTTTCTCAGAAAGCTTCTTTCCACTTTTGAACGGAAGATATTTCTTTTTCACCTTAACCCAATGGGCTTCCAAATATCCTTTGCCAATTCCACAAGAACAGCCTTAGCGAAAGGCTTCTTGAAGGAAAGATGTAACACTGTGAGATGAATTAACAGAACACAGAGCACTTTCTCAGAAAGCTTCTTCCAGTTTTGAACGGAAGATATATCCATTTTCACAATAGCCCTCTATGGGCTTCCAAATATCAGTTTGCCAATTCCACAAGAACAGCCTTAGCGAAAGGCTTCTTGAAGGAAAGATGTAACTCTGTGAGATGAATTAACAGAACACAGAGCAGTTTCTCAGAAAGCTTCTTTCCAGTTTTGAACGGAAGATATTTCTTTTTCATCATAGCCCCCTATGGGCTTCCAAATATCACTTTGCCAATTCCACAAGAACAGTCTTAGCGAAAGGCTTGAAGGAAAGATGTAACTCTGTGAGATGAATTAACAGAACACAGAGCAGTTTCTCAGAAAGCTTTTTCCAGTTTTGAACGGAAGATATTTCCTTTTTCACCATAGCCCCTAAGGGCTTCCAAATATCACTTTGCCAATTCCACAAGAACAGCCTTAGCGAAAGGCTTCATGAAGGAAAGATGTAACTCTGTGAGATGAATTAACAGAACACAGAGCAGTTTCTCAGAAAGCTTCTTTCCAGTTTTGAACGGAAGATATTTTTTTCACCATAGCCCTCTATGGGCTTCCAAATATCCTTTGCCAATTCCACAAGAACAGCCTTAACGAAAGGCTTTTGAAGGGAAAGATGTAACTCTGTGAGATGAATTAACAGAACACAGAGCACTTTCTCAGAAAGCTTTTTCCAGTTTTGAACGGAAGATATATCCATTTTCACAATAGCCTCTATGGGCTTCCAAATATCACTTTGCTAATTCCACAAGAACAGCCTTAGCGAAAGGCTTCTTGAAGGAAAGATGTAACACTGTGAGATGAATTAACAGAACACAGAGCACTTTCTCAGAAAGCTTCTTCCAGTTTTGAACGGAAGATATTTCCTTTTCACCATAGCCCACTATGGGCTTCCAAATATCACTTTGCAAATTCCACAAGAACAGCCTTAGCGAAAGGCTTCTTGAAGGGAAAGATGTAACTCTGGGAGATGAATTAACAGAACACAGAGCAGTTTCTCAGAAAGCTTCTTTCCAGTTTTGAACGGAAGATATTTCCTTTTTCACCATAGCCATCTATGGGCTTCCAAATATCCCTTTGCCAATTCCACAAGAACAGCCTTAGCGAAAGGCTTCTTGAAAGGAAAGATGTAACTCTATGAGATGAATTAACAGAACACAGAGCACTTTCTCAGAAAGCTTCTTTATAGTTTTGAACGGAAGATATTTCCTTTTTCACCACAGCCCTCTATGGGCTTCCAAATATCACTTTGCCAGTTCCACAAGAACAGCCTTAGCGAAAGGCTTCTTGAAGGGAAAGATGTAACTCTGTGAGATGAATTAACAGAACACAGAGCAGTTTCTCAGAAAGTTTCTTTCCAGTTTTCAACGGAAGATATTTCTTTTTTCACCATAGCCCACTATGGGCCTCCAAATATCACTTTTCCAATTCCACAAGAACAGCCTTAGCGACAGGCTTTTGAAGGGAAAGATGTAACTCTGGGAGATGAATTAACAGAACACAGAGCAGTTTCTCAGAAAGCTTTTCCAGTTTTGAACGAAGATATTTCCTTTTTCACCATAGCCATCTATGGGCTTCCCAATATCACTTTTCCAATACCAAAAGAACAGTCTTAGAGAAAGGCTTTGAAGGGAAAGATGTAAGTCTGTGAGATGAATTAACAGAACACAGAGCAGTTTCTCAGAAAGCTTCTTTCCAGTTTTGAACGGAAGATATTTCCTTTTTCACCGTAGCCCCCTATGGGCTTCCAAATATCACTTTGCCAATTCCACAAGAACAGCCTTAGCGAAAGGCTTCTTGAAGGAAAAATGTAAATCTGTGAGATGAATTAACAGAACACAGAGCAGTTTCTCAGAATGTTTCTTTCCAGTTTTGAACGGAAGATATTTCCTTTTTCACCATAGCCCTCAATGGGCTTCCAAATATCCCTTTGCCAATTCCACAAGAACAGCCTTAACGAAAGGCTTCTTGAAGGGAAAGATGTAACTCTGTGAGATGAATTAACAGAACACAGAGCAGTTTCTCAGAAAGCTTCTTTCCAGTTTTGAACGGAAGATATTTCCTTTTTCCCCATAGCCCTCTATGGGCTTCCAAATATCACTTTGCCAATTCCACAAGAACAGCTTTAGCGAAAGGCTTCTTGTAGGGAAAGATGGAACTCTGTGAGATGAATTAACGGAACACAGAGCAGTTTCTCAGAAAGCTTCTTTCCACTTTTGAACGGAAGATATTTTCTTTTTCACCTTAACCTCTATGGGCTTCAAAATATCCCTTTGCTAATTCCAAGAACAGCCTTTGAGAAAGGCTACTTGAAGGAAAGGTGTAACTCTGTGAGATGAATTAACAGAACACAGAGCAGTTTCTCAGAAAGCTTCTGTCCAGTTTTGAACGGAAGATATTTTTTTTTCACCATAGCCCTCTTGGGCTTCCAAATATCCCTTGCTAATTCCACAAGAACAGCCTTAGGGAAAGGCTTTAGAAAGATGTAACTCTGTGAGATGAATTAACAGAGCACAGAGCAGTTTCTCAGAAAGCTTCTTTCCAGTTTTGAACGGAAGATATTTCTTTACCATAGCCCTCTATGGGCTTCCAAATATCACTTTGCCAATTCCACAAGAACAGCCTTAGCGAAAGGCTTCTTGTAGGAAAGATGTAACTCTGTGAGATGAATTAACAGAACACAGAGCAGTTTATCAGAAAGCTTCTCCAGTTTTGAACGGAAGATATTTTTTTCACCATAGCCTCTATGGGCTTCCAAATATCCTGTGCCAATTCCACAAGAACAGCCTTAGCGAAAGGCTTCTTGAAGGAAAGATGTAACTCTATGAGATGAATTAACAGAACACAGAGCAGTTTCTCAGAAAGTTTCTTTCCAGTTTTGAACGGAAGATATTTCCTATTTCAACCTAGCCCACTATGTGCCTCCAAATATCACTTTGCCAATTCCAAAAGAACAGCCTTAGCGAAAGGCTTCTAAAAGGGAAAGATGTAACTCTGTGAGATGAATTAACAGAACACCGAGAAGTTTCTCAGAAAGCTTTTCCAGTTTTGAACGGAAGATATTTCCTTTTTCACCATAGCCCTCTATGGGCTTCCCAATATCCCTTTGCCAATACCAAAAGAACAGTCTAAGAGAAAGGCTTCTTGAAGGGAAAGATGTAACTCTGAGATGAATTAACAGAACACAGAGCAGTTTCTCAGAAAGTTTCTTTCCAGTTTTGAACGGAAGATATTTCCTTTTCACCATAGCCCTCTATGGGCTTCCAAATATCACTTTGCCAATTCCACAAGAACAGCCTTAGCGAAAGTGTTCTTGAAGAGAAAGATGTAACTCTGTGAGATGAATTAACAGAACACATCGCAGTTTCTCAGAAAGCTTCTTCCAGTTTTGAACGGAAGATATTTCTTTTCACCATAGCCCCTATGGGCTTCCAAATATCATTGCTTAAGAATTCCACATGAAGAGCCTTAGCGAAAGGCTTCTGAAGGAAAGATGTAACCTGTGAGCTGAATTCACAGAAGATAGAGCAGTTTCTCAGAAAGCTTCTTTCCAGTTTTAAACGGAAGATATTTCCATTTTCAACGTAGCCCTCTATGGGCTTCCAAATATCCCTTTGCCAATTCCACAAGAACAGCCCTAACGAAAGGCTTCTTGAAGGGAAAGATGTAACTCTGTGAGATGAATTAACAGAACACAGAGCAGTTTCTCAGAAAGCTTCTTTCCAGTTTTGAACGGAAGATATTTCCTTTTTCACCATAGCCCCCTAAGGGCTTCCAAATATCACTTTGCCAATTCCACAAGAACAGCCTTAGCGAAAGGCTTCTTGAAGGGAAAGATGTAACTCTGGGAGATGAATTCACAGAATACAGAGCAGTTTCTCAGAAAGATTCTTTCAGTTTTGAACGGAAGATATTTTTTTCACCATAGCCCACTAAGGGCCTCCAAATATCGCTGTAATTCCACAAGAACAGCCTTAGCGAAAGGCTTCTAGAAGGAAAGATGTAACTCTGTCAGATGAATTAACAGAACACAGAGCAGTTTATCAGAAAGCTTCTTTCCAGTTTTGAACGGAAGATATTTCCTTTTTCACCATAGCCCTCTATGGGCTTCCGAATATCGCTTTGCCAATACCAAAAGAACAGTCTAAGAGAAAGGCTTTGAAGGAAAGATGTAACTCTGTGAGATGAATTCAGAATACAGAGCAGTTTCTCAGAAAGATTCTTTGCAGTTTTGAACGAAGATATTTCCTTTTTCACCATAGCCCTCTATGGGCTTCCAAATATCACTTTGCCAGTTCCACAAGAACAGCCTTAGCGAAAGGCTTCTTGAAGGAAGGATGTAACCTCTGTGACATGAATTCACAGAACACAGAGCAGTTTCTCAGAAAGTTCTTTCCACCTTTGAACGGAAGATATTTCTTTTCACCATAACCTCTATGGGCTTCCACATATCCCTTTGCCAATTCCCCAAGAACAGCCTTAGCGAAAGGCTTCTTGAAGGGAAAGATGTAACTCCTGTGAGATGAATTAACAGAACACAGAGCAGTTTCTCAGAAAGCTTCTTTCCAGTTTTGAACGGAAGATATTTCCTATTTCACCATAGCCCACTATGGGCTTCCAAATATCACTTGCCAATTCCACAAGAACAGCCTTAGCGAAAGGCTTCTTGAAGGAAAGATGTAACTGTGTGAGATGAATAAACAGAACACAGAGCAGTTTCTCAGAAAGATTCTTTCCAGTTTTGAACGGAAGATATTTCCTTTTCACCATAGCCCACTATGGGCCTCAAATATCCCTTTGCCAATTCCACAAGAACAGCCTTAGCGAAAGGCTTCTTGTAGGGAAAGATGTAACTCTGTGAGATGAATTAACAGAACACAGAGCAGTTTATCAGAAAGCTTCTTTCCAGTTTTGAACGGAAGATATTTCCTTTTTCACCATAGCCCTCTATGGGCTTCCAAATATCCCTGTGCCAATTCCACAAGAACAGCCTTAGCGAAAGGCTTCTTGAAGGGAAAGATGTAACTCTATGAGATGAATTAACAGAACACAGAGCAGTTTCTCAGAAAGCTTCTTTCCAGTTTTGAACGGAAGATATTTCCTATTTCAACCTAGCCCACTATGTGCCTCCAAATATCACTTTGCCAATTCCAAAAGAACAGCCTTAGCGAAAGGCTTCTAAAAGGGAAAGATGTAACTCTGTGAGATGAATTAACAGAACACCGAGAAGTTTCTCAGAAAGCTTCTTTCCAGTTTTGAACGGAAGATATTTCCTTTTTCACCATAGCCCTCTATGGGCTTCCCAATATCCCTTTGCCAATACCAAAAGAACAGTCTAAGAGAAAGGCTTCTTGAAGGGAAAGATGTAACTCTATGAGATGAATTAACAGAACACAGAGCAGTTTCTCAGAAAGCTTCTTTCCAGTTTTGAACGGAAGATATTTCCTTTTTCACCATAGCCCCCTATGGGCTTCCAAATATCCCTTTGCCAATTCCACAAGAACAGCCTTAGCGAAAGTGTTCTTGAAGAGAAAGATGTAACTCTGTGAGATGAATTAACAGAACACATCGCAGTTTCTCAGAAAGCTTCTTTCCAGTTTTGAACGGAAGATATTTCCTTTTTCACCATAGCCCCCTATGGGCTTCCAAGTATCATTTTGCCAATTCCACATGAAGAGCCTTAGCGAAAGGCTTCTTGAAGGGAAAGATGTAACTCTGTGAGCTGAATTCACAGAAGATAGAGCAGTTTCTCAGAAAGCTTCTTTCCAGTTTTAAACGGAAGATATTTCCATTTTCAACGTAGCCCTCTATGGGCTTCCAAATATCCCTTTGCCAATTCCACAAGAACAGCCCTAACGAAAGGCTTCTTGAAGGGAAAGATGTAACTCTGTGAGATGAATTAACAGAACACAGAGCAGTTTCTCAGAAAGCTTCTTTCCAGTTTTGAACGGAAGATATTTCCTTTTTCACCATAGCCCCCTAAGGGCTTCCAAATATCACTTTGCCAATTCACAAGAACAGCCTTAGCGAAAGGCTTCTTGAAGGAAAGATGTAACTCTGGGAGATGAATTCACAGAATACAGAGCAGTTTCTCAGAAAGATTCTTTCCAGTTTTGAACGGAAGATATTTTCACCATAGCCCACTATGGGCCTCCAAATATCGCTTTGCCAATTCCACAAGAACAGCCTTAGTAAAGGCTTCTAGAAGGAAAGATGTAACTCTGTCAGATGAATTAACAGAACACAGAGCAGTTTATCAGAAAGCTTCTTCCAGTTTTGAACGGAAGATATTTCCTTTTTCACCATAGCCCTCTATGGGCTTCCAATATCGCTTGCCAATACCAAAAGAACAGTCTAAGAGAAAGGCTTCTTGAAGGAAAGATGTAACTCTGTGAGATGAATTCACAGAATACAGAGCAGTTTCTCAGAAAGATTCTTTGCAGTTTTGAACGGAAGATATTTCCTTTTCACCATAGCCTCTATGGGCTTCCAAATATCACTTTGCCAGTTCCACAAGAACAGCCTTAGCGAAGGCTTCTTGAAATGATGTAACTCTGTGACATGAATTACACAGAACACAGAGCACTTTCTCAGAAGGCTTCTTTCCACCTTTGAACGGAAGATATTTCCTTTTCACCATAACCTCCATGGGCTTCCACATATCCCTTTGCCAATTCCCAAGAACAGCCTTAGCGAAAGGTTTTTGAAGGGAAAGATGTAACTCTGTGAGATGAATTAACAGAACACAGAGCAGTTTCTCAGAAAGCTTCTTTCCAGTTTTGAACGGAAGATATTTCCTATTTCAACCTAGCCCACTATGGGCTTCCAAATATCACTTTGCCAATTCCACAAGAACAGCCTTAGCGAAAGACTTCTTGAAGGGAAAGATGTAACTGTGTGAGATGAATAAACAGAACACAGAGCAGTTTCTCAGAAAGATTCTTTCCAGTTTTGAACGGAAGATATTTCCTTTTTCACCATAGCCCACTATGGGCCTCCAAATATCCCTTTGCCAATTCCACAAGAACAGCCTTAGCGAAAGGCTTCTAGAAGGGAAAGATGTAACTCTGTCAGATGAATTAACAGAACACAGAGCAGTTTCTCAGAAAGCTTCTTTCCAGTTTTGAACGGAAGATATTTCCTTTTTCACCATAGCCCTCTATGGGCTTCCAAATATCACTTTGCCAATTCCACAAAAACAGCTTTGTGAAAGGCTTCTTGAAGGGAAAGATGTAACTCTGTGAGATGAATTAACAGAACACAGAGCAGTTTCTCAGAAAGCTTCTGTCCAGTTTTGAACGGAAGATATTTCCTTTTTCACCACAGCCCTCTTGGGGCTTCCAAATATCCTTTGCCCATTCCACAAGAATAGCCTTAGCGAAGGCTTCTTGAAGGAAAGATGTAACTCTGGGAGATGAATTAACAGAACACAGAGCAGTTTCTCAGAAAGCTTCTTTCCAGTTTTGAACGGAAGATATTTCCTGTTTCAACATAGCCCTCTAGGTGTTTCCAAATATCACTTTGCCATTCCAAAAGAACAGCCTTAGCGAAAGGCTTCTTGAAGGGAAAGATGTACCTCTGTGAGATGAATTCACAGAACACAGAGCAGTTTCTCAGAAAGCTTATTTCCAGTTTTTAACGGAAGATATTTCCTTTTTCACCATAGCCCTCTATGGGCTTCCAAATATCACTTTGCCAATTCCACAAGAACAGCCAGCGAAGGCTTCTTGAAGGGAAAGATGTAACTCTGTGAGATGAATTAACAGAACACAGAGCAGTTTCTCAGAAAGCTTCTTTCCAGTTTTAAAGGGAAGATATTTCCTTTTTCACCATAGTCCTCTATGGGTTTCCAAATATCCCATTGCCAATTCCAAAAGAACAGCCTTAGCGAAAGGCTTCTTGAAGGGAAAGATGTAACTCTGTGAGATGAATTAACAGAACACAGAGCAGTTTCTCAGAAATCTTCTTTCCAGTTTTGAACGGAAGATATTTCCTTTTTCACCATAGTCCCCTAAGGGCTTCCAAATATCACTTTGCCAATTCCACAAGAACAGCCATAGCGAAAGGGTTCTTGAAGGGAAAGATATAACTCTGGGAGATGAATTAACAGAACACAGAGCAGTTTCTCAGAAAGCTTCTTTCCAGTTTTCAACGGAAGATATTTCCTTTTCACCATAGCCTCTATGGGTTTCCAAATATCACTTTGCCAGTTCCACAAGAACAGCCTTAGTGAAAGGCTTCTTGAACGGAAGGATGTAACTCTGTGAGATGAATTAACAGAACACAGAGCAGTTTCTCAGAAAGCTTCTTTCCAATTTTGAACGGAAGATATATCCTTTTTCACCATAGCCCTCTATGGGCTTCCAAATATCCCTTTGCCAATTGCACAAGAACAGCCTTAGCGAAAGGCTTCTTGAAGGGAAAGATGTAACTCTGTGAGATGAATTAACAGAACACAGAGCAGTTTCTCAGAAAGCTTCTTTCCAGTTTTGAACGGAAGATATTTCCTTTTTCACCATAGCACTCTTGGGTCTTCAAATATCCCTTTGCCAATTCCATAATAACAGCCTTAGCGAAAGGCTTCTTGAAGAGAAAGATGTAACTCTGTGAGATGAATTAACAGAACACAGAGTAGTTTCTCAGAAAGCTTCTTTCCAGTTTTGAACGGAAGATATTTCCTTTTTCACCATAGCCCTCTATGGGCTTCCAAATATCACTTTGCCAATTCCACAAGAACTGCCTTAGTGAAAGGCTTCTTGAAGGAAAAGATGTAACTGTATGAAATGAATAAACAGAACACAGAGCAGTTTCTCAGAAAGATTCTTTCCAGTTTTGAACGGAAGATATTTCCTTTTTCACCATAGCCCACTATGGGCCTCCAAATATCCCTTTGCCAATTCCACAAGAACAGCCTTAGCGAAAGGCTTCTAGAAGGGAAAGATGTAACTCTGTCAGATGAATTAACAGAACACAGAGCAGTTTATCAGAAAGCTTCTTTCCAGTTTTGAACGGAAGATATTTTTTTCACCATAGCCCTCTATGGGCTTCCCAATATCCTTTGCCAATACCAAAAGAACAGTCTAAGAGAAAGGCTTCTTGAAGGAAAGATGTAACTCTGTGAGATGAATTCACAGAATACAGAGTAGTTTCTCAGAAAGCTTCTTTCCACTTTTGAACGGAAGATATTTCCTTTTTCACCATAGCCCCTATGGGCTTCCAAATATCACTTTGCCAATTCCACAAGAACAGCCTTAGCGAAAGGTTTCTTGAAGGGAAAGATGTAACTCTGTGAGATGAATTAACAGAACACAGAGCAGTTTCTCAGAAAGCTTCTTTCCAGTTTTGAAAGGAAGATATTTCCTTTTCACCATAGCCCTCTATGGGCTTCAAATATCCCATTGCCAATTCCACAAGAACAGCCTTAGTGAAAGGCTTTGAAGGGAAAGATGTAACTCTGTGAGATGAATTAACAGAACACAGAGCAGTTTCTCAGAAAGCTTCTTTCCAGTTTTGAACGGAAGATATTTTTCACCATAGTCCCTAAGGGCTTCCAAATATCACTTTGCCAATTCCACAAGAACAGCCATAGCGAAAAGGTTCTTGAAGGAAAGATATAACCTCTGGAGATGAATTAACAGAACACAGCAGTTTCTCAGAAAGCCTCTTTCCAGTTTTGAACGAAGATATTTCCTTTTTCACCATAGCCCTCTAGGGCTTCCAAATATCCTGCCAATACCAAAAGAACAGTCTAAGCGAAAGGCTTCTTGAAGGAAAGATGTAACTCTATGAGATGAATTAACAGAACACAGAGCAGTTTCTCAGAAAGCTTCTTCCAGTTTTGAACGAAGATATTTCCTTTTTCACCATAGCCCTCTATGGGCTTCCAAATATCCTTTGCCAATTCCACAAGAACAGCCTTAGCGAAAGTGTTCTTGAAGAGAAAGATGTAACTCTGTGAGATGAATTAATGAACACATCGCAGTTTCTCAGAAAGCTTCTTCCAGTTTTGAACGGAAGATATTTCCTTTTCACCATAGCCCCTATGGGCTTCCAAGTATCATTTTGCCAATTCCACATGAACAGCCTTAGCGAAAGGCTTCTTGAAGGAAAGATGTAACTCTGTGAGCTGAATTCACAGAACACAGAGCAGTTTCAGAAAGCTTCTTTCCAGTTTTAAACGGAAGATATTTCCATTTTCAACGAGCCTCTATGGGCTTCCAAATATCACTTTGCCAATTCCACAGAACAGCCCTAACGAAAGGCTTCTTGAAGGAAAGATGTAACTCTGTGAGATGAATTAACAGAACACAGAGCAGTTTCTCAGAAAGCTTCTTTCCAGTTTTGAACGGAAGATATTTCCTTTTCACCATAGCCCTCTTAAGGGCTTCCAAATATCCTTTGCCAATTGCACAAGAACAGCCTTAGCGAAAGGCTTCTTGAAGGAAAGATGTAACTCTGTGAGATGAATTAACAGAACACAGAGCAGTTTCTCAGAAAGCTTCTTTCCAGTTTTGAACGGAAGATATTTCCTTTTTCATCATAGCACTCTTGGGTCTTCAAATATCCTTTGCCAATTCCATAATAACGAAGGCTTCTTGAAGGGAAAGATGTAACTCTGTGAGATGAATTAACAGAACACAGAGTAGTTTCTCAGAAAGCTTCTTTCCAGTTTTGAACGGAAGATATTTCCTTTTCACCATAGCCCTCTATGGGCTTCCAAATATCACTTTGCCAATTCCACAAGAACTGCCTTAGTGAAAGGCTTTGAAGGAAAGATGTAACTGTATGAGATGAATAAACAGAACACAGAGCAGTTTCTCAGAAAGATTCTTTCCAGTTTTGAACGGAAGATATTTCCTTTTTCACCATAGCCACTATGGGCCTCCAAATATCCTTGCCAATTCCACAAAAACAGCCTTAGCGAAAGGCTTCTAGAAGGGAAAGATGTAACTCTGTCAGATGAATTAACAGAACACAGAGCAGTTTATCAAGCTTCTTTCCAGTTTTGAACGGAAGATATTTCCTTTTCACCATAGCCCTCTATGGGCTTCCCAATATCCTTTGCCAATACCAAAAGAACAGTCTAAGAGAAAGGCTTCTTGAAGGAAAGATGTAACTCTGTGAGATGAATTCACAGAATACAGAGTAGTTTCTCAGAAAGCTTCTTTCCACTTTTGAACGGAAGATATTTCCTTTTCACCATAGCCCTCATGGGCTTCCAAATATCCTTTGCCAATTCCACAAGAACAGCCTTGAAGGAAAGGCTTTGCTTGAAGGAAGATGTAACTCTGTGAGATGAATTAACAGAACACAGAGCAGTTTCTCAAAAGCTTCTTTCCAGTTTTAAAGGGAAGATATTTCCTTTTTCACCATAGCCCTCTATGGGCTTCCAAATATCCCATTGCCAATTCCAAAAGAACAGCCGTAGCGAAAGGCTTCTTGAAGGGAAAGATGTAACTCTGTGAGATGAATTAACAGAACACAGAGCAGTTTCTCAGAAAGCTTCTTTCCAGTTTTGAACGGAAGATATTTCCTTTTCACCATAGTCCCCTAAGGGCTTCCAAATATCACTTTGCCAATTCCACAAGAACAGCCATGAAAAGAGGTTCTTGAAGGAAAGATATAACTCTGGGAGATGAATTAACAGAACACATCGCAGTTTCTCAGAAAGCCTCTTTCCAGTTTTGAACGGAAGATATTTCCTTTTTCACCATAGCCCTCTATGGGCTTCCCAATATCCCTTTGCCAATACCAAAAGAACAGTCTAAGAGAAAGGCTTCTTGAAGGGAAAGATGTAACTCTATGAGATGAATTAACAGAACACAGAGCAGTTTCTCAGAAAGCTTCTTTCCAGTTTTGAACGGAAGATATTTCCTTTTTCACCATAGCCCCCTATGGGCTTCCAAATATCCCTTTGCCAATTCCACAAGAACAGCCTTAGCGAAAGTGTTCTTGAAGAGAAAGATGTAACTCTGTGAGATGAATTAACAGAACACATCGCAGTTTCTCAGAAAGCTTCTTTCCAGTTTTGAACGGAAGATATTTCCTTTTTCACCATAGCCCCATGGGCTTCCAAGTATCATTTTGCAATTCCATGAAGAGCCTTAGCGAAAGGCTTCTTGAAGGAAAGATGTAACTCTGTGAGCTGAATTCACAGAAGATAGAGCAGTTTCTCAGAAAGCTTCTTTCCAGTTTTAAACGGAAGATATTTCCATTTTCAACGTAGCCCTCTATGGGCTTCCAAATATCCTTTGCCAATTCCACAAGAACAGCCCTAACGAAGGCTTCTTGAAGGAAAGATGTAACTCTGTGAGATGAATTAACAGAACACAGAGCAGTTTCTCAAGCTTCTTTCCAGTTTTGAGCGGAAGATATTTCCTTTTCACCATAGCCCCTAAGGGCTTCCAAATATCACTTTGCCAATTCCACAAGAACAGCCTTAGCGAAAGGCTTCTTGAAGGGAAAGATGTAACTCTGGGAGATGAATTCACAGAATACAGAGCAGTTTCTCAGAAAGATTCTTTCCAGTTTTGAACGGAAGATATTTCCTTTTTCACCATAGCCCACTATGGGCCTCCAAATATCGCTTTGCCAATTCCACAAGAACAGCCTTAGCGAAAGGCTTCTAGAAGGGAAAGATGTAACTCTGTCAGATGAATTAACAGAACACAGAGCAGTTTATCAGAAAGCTTCTTTCCAGTTTTGAACGGAAGATATTTCCTTTTTCACCATAGCCCTCTATGGGCTTCCCAATATCGCTTTGCCAATACCAAAAGAACAGTCTAAGAGAAAGGCTTCTTGAAGGGAAAGATGTAACTCTGTGAGATGAATTCACAGAATACAGAGCAGTTTCTCAGAAAGATTCTTTCCAGTTTTGAACGGAAGATATTTCCTTTTTCACCATAGCCCTCTATGGGCTTCCAAATATCACTTTGCCAGTTCCACAAGAACAGCCTTAGCGAAAGGCTTCTTGAACGTAAGGATGTAACTCTGTGACATGAATTCACAGAACACAGAGCACTTTCTCAGAAAGCTTCTTTCCACCTTTGAACGGAAGATATTTCCTTTTTCACCATAACCCTCTATGGGCTTCCACATATCCCTTTGCCAATTCCCCAAAAACAGCCTTAGCGAAAGCTTCTTGAAGGGAAAGATGTAACTCTGTGAGATGAATTAACAGAACACAGAGCAGTTTCTCAGAAAGCTTCTTTCCAGTTTTGAACGGAAGATATTTCCTATTTCAACCTAGCCCACTATGGGCTTCCAAATATCACTTTGCCAATTCCACAAGAACAGCCTTAGCGAAAGACTTCTTGAAGGAAAGATGTAACTGTGTGAGATGAATAAACAGAACACAGAGCAGTTTCTCAGAAAGATTCTTTCCAGTTTTGAACGGAAGATATTTCCTTTTTCACCATAGCCCACTATGGGCCTCCAAATATCCTTTGCCAATTCCACAAGAACAGCCTTAGCGAAGGCTTCTAGAAGGAAAGATGTAACTCTGTCAGATGAATTAACAGAACACAGAGCAGTTTCTCAGAAAGCTTCTTTCCAGTTTTGAACGGAAGATATTTCCTTTTTCACCATAGCCCTCTATGGGCTTCCAAATATCACTTTGCCAATTCCACAAAAACAGCTTTGTGAAAGGCTTCTTGAAGGGAAAGATGTAACTCTGTGAGATGAATTAACAGAACACAGAGCAGTTTCTCAGAAAGCTTCTGTCCAGTTTTGAACGGAAGATATTTCCTTTTTCACCACAGCCCTCTTGGGGCTTCCAAATATCCCTTTGCCCATTCCACAAGAATAGCCTTAGCGAAAGGCTTCTTGAAGGGAAAGATGTAACTCTGGGAGATGAATTAACAGAACACAGAGCAGTTTCTCAGAAAGCTTCTTTCCAGTTTTGAACGGAAGATATTTCCTGTTTCAACATAGCCCTCTAGGTGTTTCCAAATATCACTTTGCCATTCCAAAAGAACAGCCTTAGCGAAAGGCTTCTTGAAGGGAAAGATGTACCTCTGTGAGATGAATTCACAGAACACAGAGCAGTTTCTCAGAAAGCTTATTTCCAGTTTTAACGGAAGATATTTCCTTTTCACCATAGCCCTCTATGGGCTTCCAAATATCACTTTGCCAATTCCACAAGAACAGCCTTAGCGAAAGGCTTCTTGAAGGAAAGATGTAACTCTGTGAGATGAATTAACAGAACACAGAGCAGTTTCTCAGAAAGCTTCTTTCCAGTTTTAAAGGAAGATATTTCCTTTTCACCATAGTCCTCTATGGGTTTCCAAATATCCATTGCCAATTCCAAAAGAACAGCCTTAGCGAAAGGCTTCTTGAAGGGAAAGATGTAACTCTGTGAGATGAATTAACAGAACACAGAGCAGTTTCTCAGAAATCTTCTTTCCAGTTTTGAACGGAAGATATTTCCTTTTTCACCATAGTCCCCTAAGGGCTTCCAAATATCACTTTGCCAATTCCACAAGAACAGCCATAGCGAAAGGGTTCTTGAAGGGAAAGATATAACTCTGGGAGATGAATTAACAGAACACATCGCAGTTTCTCAGAAAGCTTCTTTCCAGTTTTCAACGGAAGATATTTCCTTTTTCACCATAGCCCTCTATGGGTTTCCAAATATCACTTTGCCAGTTCCACAAGAACAGCCTTAGTGAAAGGCTTCTTGAACGGAAGGATGTAACTCTGTGAGATGAATTAACAGAACACAGAGCAGTTTCTCAGAAAGCTTCTTTCCAATTTTGAACGGAAGATATATCCTTTTTCACCATAGCCCTCTATGGGCTTCCAAATATCCCTTTGCCAATTGCACAAGAACAGCCTTAGCGAAAGGCTTCTTGAAGGGAAAGATGTAACTCTGTGAGATGAATTAACAGAACACAGAGCAGTTTCTCAGAAAGCTTCTTTCCAGTTTTGAACGGAAGATATTTCCTTTTTCACCATAGCACTCTTGGGTCTTCAAATATCCCTTTGCCAATTCCATAATAACAGCCTTAGCGAAAGGCTTCTTGAAGAGAAAGATGTAACTCTGTGAGATGAATTAACAGAACACAGAGTAGTTTCTCAGAAAGCTTCTTTCCAGTTTTGAGCGGAAGATATTTCCTTTTCACCATAGCCCTCTATGGGCTTCCAAATATCACTTTGCCAATTCCACAAGAACTGCCTTAGTGAAAGGCTTCTTGAAGGAAAAGATGTAACTGTATGAAATGAATAAACAGAACACAGAGCAGTTTCTCAGAAAGATTCTTTCCAGTTTTGAACGGAAGATATTTCCTTTTTCACCATAGCCCACTATGGGCCTCCAAATATCCCTTTGCCAATTCCACAAGAACAGCCTTAGCGAAAGGCTTCTAGAAGGGAAAGATGTAACTCTGTCAGATGAATTAACAGAACACAGAGCAGTTTATCAGAAAGCTTCTTTCCAGTTTTGAACGGAAGATATTTCCTTTTTCACCATAGCCCTCTATGGGCTTCCCAATATCCCTTTGCCAATACCAAAAGAACAGTCTAAGAGAAAGGCTTCTTGAAGGGAAAGATGTAACTCTGTGAGATGAATTCACAGAATACAGAGTAGTTTCTCAGAAAGCTTCTTTCCACTTTTGAACGGAAGATATTTCCTTTTTCACCATAGCCCTCTATGGGCTTCCAAATATCACTTTGCCAATTCCACAAGAACAGCCTTAGCGAAAGGCTTCTTGAAGGGAAAGATGTAACTCTGTGAGATGAATTAACAGAACACAGAGCAGTTTCTCAGAAAGCTTCTTTCCAGTTTTAAAGGGAAGATATTTCCTTTTTCACCATAGCCCTCTATGGGCTTCCAAATATCCCATTGCCAATTCCAAAAGAACAGCCGTAGCGAAAGGCTTCTTGAAGGGAAAGATGTAACTCTGTGAGATGAATTAACAGAACACAGAGCAGTTTCTCAGAAAGCTTCTTTCCAGTTTTGAACGGAAGATATTTCCTTTTTCACCATAGTCCCCTAAGGGCTTCCAAATATCACTTTGCCAATTCCACAAGAACAGCCATAGCGAAAGGGTTCTTGAAGGGAAAGATATAACTCTGGGAGATGAATTAACAGAACACATCGCAGTTTCTCAGAAAGCCTCTTTCCAGTTTTGAACGGAAGATATTTCCTTTTTCACCATAGCCCTCTATGGGTTTCCAAATATCACTTTGCCAGTTCCACAAGAACAGCCTTAGTGAAAGGCTTCTTGAACGGAAGGATGTAACTCTGTGAGATGAATTAACAGAACACAGAGCAGTTTCTCAGAAAGCTTCTTTCCAATTTTGAACGGAAGATATATCCTTTTTCACCATAGCCCTCTATGGGCTTCCAAATATCCCTTTGCCAATTGCACAAGAACAGCCTTAGCGAAAGGCTTCTTGAAGGGAAAGATGTAACTCTGTGAGATGAATTAACAGAACACAGAGCAGTTTCTCAGAAAGCTTCTTTCCAGTTTTGAACGGAAGATATTTCCTTTTTCACCATAGCACTCTTGGGTCTTCAAATATCCCTTTGCCAATTCCACAATAACAGCCTTAGCGAAAGGCTTCTTGAAGAGAAAGATGTAACTCTGTGAGATGAATTAACAGAACACAGAGTAGTTTCTCAGAAAGCTTCTTTCCAGTTTTGAACGGAAGATATTTCCTTTTTCACCATAGCCCTCTATGGGCTTCCAAATATCACTTTGCCAATTCCCCAAGAACAGCCTTAGCGAAAGGCTTCTTGAAGGGAAAGATGTAACTGTATGAGATGAATAAACAGAACACAGAGCAGTTTCTCAGAAAGATTCTTTCCAGTTTTGAACGGAAGATATTTCCTTTTTCAACATAGCCCACTATGGGCCTCCAAATATCCCTTTGCCAATTCCACAAGAACAGCCTTAGCGAAAGGCTTCTTGAACGTAAGGATGTAACTCTGTGACATGAATTCACAGAACACAGAGCAGTTTCTCAGAAAGCTTCTTTCCACCTTTGAACGGAAGATATTTCCTTTTTCACCATAACCCTCTATGGGCTTCCACATATCCTTTGCCAATTCCCCAGGAACAGCCTTAGCGAAGGCTTCTTGAAGGAAAGATGTAACTCTGTGAGATGAATTAACAGAACACAGAGCAGTTTCTCAGAAAGCTTCTTGCCAGTTTTGAACGGAAGATATTTCCTTTTTCACCACAGCCCTCTTGGGGCTTCCAAATATCCTTGCCCATTCCACAAGAATAGCCTTAGCGAAAGGCTTCTTGAAGGAAAGATGTAACTCTGGAGATGAATTAACAGACCACAGAGCAGTTTCTCAGAAACTTCTTTCCAGTTTTGAACGGAAGATATTTCCTGTTTCAACACCCTCTAGGGTTTCCAAATATCACTTTGCCATTCCAAAAGAACAGCCTTAGCGAAAGGCTTCTTGAAGGGAAAGATGTAACTCTGTGAGATGAATTAACAGAACACAGAGCAGTTTCTCAGAAAGCTTCTTTCCACTTTTGAAAGGAAGATATTTCCTTTTCACCGTAGCCCTTTGGGGCTTCCAAATATCACTTTGCCAATACCAAAAGAACAGCCTTAGCGAAAGGCTTCTTGAAGAGAAAGACGTACCTCTGTGAGATGAATTCACAGAACACAGAGCAGTTTCTCAGAAAGCTTCTTTCCAGTTTTGAACGGAAGATATTTCCTTTTTCACCATAGCGCTCTATGGGCTTCCAAATATAACATAGCCAATTCCACAAGAACAGCCTTAGCGAAAGGCTTCTTGAAGGAAAGATGTAACTCTGTGAGATGAATTAACAGAACACAGAGAAGTTTCATGAAAGCTTCTCTCCAGTTTTGAACGGAAGATATTTCCTTTTCACCATAGCCCTCTATGGGCTTCAAATATCACTTTGCCAATTCCACAATAACAGCCTTAGCGAAAGGCTGCTTGAAGGAAAGATGTAACTCTGTGAGATGAATCAACAGAACACAGAGCAGTTTCTCTGAAAGCTTCTTCCAGTTTTGAACGGAAGATATTTCACCAAAGCCCTCTATGGGCTTCCAAATATCACTTTGTCAATTCCACAAGAACAGCCTTAGCGAAAGGCTTCTTGAAGGGAAAGATGTAACTCTGTGAGATGAATTAACAGAACACAGAGCAGTTTCTCAGAAAGCTTCTTTCCACTTTTGAACGGAAGATATTTCCTTTTTCAGCATACCCCTCTATGGGCTTCCAAATATCCCTTTGCCAATTCCACAAGAACAGATTTAGCGAATGGCTTCTTGAAGGTAAAGATGTAACTCTATGAGATGAATTAACAGAACACAGAGCAGTTTCTCAGAAAGCTTCTTTCCAGTTTTGAACGGAAGATATTTTTTTTTTTAACCACAGCCCTCTATGGGCTTCCAAATATCCCTTTGCCAATTCCAAAAGAACAGCCTTAGCGAAAGGCTTCTTGAAGGGAAAGATGTAATTCTGTGAGATGAATTAACAGAACACAGAGGAGTTTCTCAGAAAGCTTCTTTCCAGTTTTCAACGGAAGATATTTCCTTTTCACCATAGCCCACTATGGGCCTCAAATATCACTTTGCCAATTCCACAAGAACAGCCTTAGCGAAAGGCTTCTGAAGGAAAGATGTAACTCTGTGAGATGAATTAACAGAACACAGAGCAGTTTCTCAGAAAGCTTCTTTCCAGTTTTGAACGGAAAATATTTCCTTTTTCACCATAGCCCTCTAAGGGCTTCCAAATATCACTTTGCCAATTCCACAAGAACAGCCTTAGCGAAAGGCTTCATGAAGGGAAAGATGTAACTCTGTGCGATGAATTAACAGAACCAGAGCAGTTTCTCAGAAAGCTTCTTTCCAGTTTTCAACGGAAGATATTTCCTTTTTCACCATAGCCCCCTAAGGGCTTCCAAATATCCCTTTGCCACTTCCACAAGAACAGCCTAAGCGAAAGGCTTCCTGAAGGGAAAGAGGTAACTCTGTCAGATGAATTAACAGAACACAGAGCAGTTACTCAGAAAGCTTCTTTCCAGTTTTGAACGGAAGATATTTCCTTTTTTAACATAGCCCTCTATGGTCTTCCAAATATCCCTTTCCCAATTCCACAGGAACAGCCTTAGCGAAGGGCTTCTTGAAGGGAAAGATGTAACTCTGTGAGATGAATTAACAGAACACAGAGCAGTTTCTCAGAAAGCTTCTTTCCAATTTTGAACGGAATATATTTCCTTTTTCACCCTAGCCCTCTAAGGGCTTCCAAATATCCCTTTGCCAGTTCCACAAGAACAGCCTTAGCGAAAGGCTTCTTGAAGGGAAAGATGTAACTCTGTGAGATGAATTAACAGAACACAGAGCAGTTTCTCAGAAAGCTTCTTTCCAGTTTTGAGCGGAAGATTTCCTTTTTCACCATAGAACCCTAAGGGCTTCCAAATATCCTTGCCACTTCCACAAGAACAGCCTAGCGAAAGGATTCTTGAAGGAAAGATGTAACTCGGTGAGATGAATTAACAGAATACAGAGCACTTTCTCAGAAAGCTTCTTTCCAGTTTTGCCGGAAGATACTTCCTTCACCATAGCCCTCTATGGGCTTCCAAATATCCTTTGCCAATTCCAAAGAACAGCCTTAGCGAAGGCTTCTGAAGGAAAGATGTAACTCTGTGAGATGAATTAACAGAACACAGAGCAGTTTCTCAGAAAGCTTTCCAGTTTTGAACGGAAGATATTTTTTTAACCATCGCCCTCTAAGGGCTTCCAAATATCCTTTGCCAATTCCACAAGAACAGCCTTAGCGAAAGGCTTTTTGAAGGGAAAGATGTAACTCTGTGAGATGAATTGACAGAACACAGAGCAGTTTCTCAGAAAGCTTCTTTCCAGTTTTGAACGGAAGATATTTCCTTTTTCACCATAGCCCTCTATGGGCTTCCAAATATCCTTTGCTAATTCACAAGAACAGCCTTAGCGAAAGGCTTCTTGAAGGAAAGATGTAACTCTGTGAGATGAATTCACAGAACACAGAGCAGTTTCTCAGAAAGCTTCTTTCCAGTTTTGAACGGAAGATATTTTTTTTCACGTAGCCCTCTATGGGCTTCCAAATATCCTTGCCAATTCAAAGAACAGCCTTAGCGAAAGGCTTCTTGAAGGGAAAGATGTAACTCCGTGAGATGAATTAACAGAACACAGAGCAGTTTCTCAGAAAGCTTCTTTCTAGTTTTGAACGGAAGATATTTCCTTTTTCACCATAGCCCTCTATGGGCTTCTAAATATCACTTTGCCAATTCCACAAGAACAGCCTTAGCGAAAGGCTTCTTTAAAAGAAAGATGTAACTCTTTGAGATGAATTAAGAGAACACAGAGCAGTTTCTCAGAAAGCTTCTTTCCAGTTTTGAACGGAAGATATTTCCTTTTTCACCATAGACCCCTATAGGCTTCAAAATATCCCTTTCCCAATTCCGCAAGAACAGCCTTAAAGAAAGGCTTGTTGAAGTGAAAGATGTAACTCTGTGAGATGAATTAACAGAACACAGAGCAGTTTCTCAGAAAGCTTCTTTCCAGTTTTAAACGAAGATATTTCATTTTTCACCATAGCCTCTATGGGCTTCAAATATCCTTTGCCAATTCCACAAGAACAGCCTTAGCGAAAGGCTTCTTGAAGGGAAAGATGTAACTCTCTGAGATGAATTAACAGAACACAGAGCAGTTTCTCAAGCTTCTTTCCAGTTTTGAACGGAAGATATTTCCTTTCAACATAGCCCTCTATGGGCTTCCAAATATCCCTTTGCCAATTCCACAAGAACAGCCTTAGCGAAAGGCTTCCTGAAGGGAAAGGGGTAACTCTGTGAGATGAATTAACAGAACACAGAGCAGTTTCTCAGAAAGCTTCTTTCCAGTTTTGAACGGAAGATATTTCCTTTTTCACCATAGACCTCTATGGGCTTCCAAATATCCCTTTCCCAATTCCGCAAGAACAGCCTTAGCGAAAGGCTTCTTGAAGGGAAAGATGTAACTCTGTGAGATGAATTAACAGAACACAGAGCAGTTTCTCAGAAAGCTTCTTTCCAGTTTTGAACGGAAGATATTTTCTTTTTCACCATAGCCCTCTAAGGGCTTCCAAATATCCCTTTGCCAATTCCATAAGAACAGCCTTAGCGAAAGGCTTCTAGAACGGAAAGATGTAACTCTGTGAGATGAATTAACAGAACACAGAGCAGTTTCTCAGAAAGCTTCTTTCCAGTTTTGAACGGAAGATATTTCCTTTTTCACCATAGCCCCCTAAGGGCTTCCAAATCTCCCTTTGCCAATTCCACAAGAACAGCTTTAGCGAAAGGCTTCTTGAAGAGAATGATGGAACTCTGTGAGATGAATTATCAGAACACAGAGCAGTTTCTCAGAAAGCTTCCTTCCACTTCTGAACGGAAGATATTTCCTTTTTCACCATACCCCTCTATGGGCTTCCAAATATCCCTTTGCCAATTCCACAAGAACAGCCTTAGCGAAAGGCTTCTTGAAGGGAAAGATGTAACTCTGTGAGATGAATTAACAGAACACAGAGCAGTTTCTCAGAAAGGTTCTTTCCAGTTTTGAACGGAAGATATTTCCTTTTCCACCATAGCACCCTAAGGGCTTCCAAATATCCCTTTGCCACTTCCACAAGAACAGCCTAAGCGAAAGGCTTCTTGAAGGGAAAGATGTAACTCGGTGGGATGAATTAACAGAATACAGAGTACTTTCTCAGAAAGCTTCTTTCCAGTTTTGCCGGAAGATAGTTCCTTCTTCACCATAGCCCTCTATGGGCTTCCAAATATCCCTTTGCCAATTCCACAAGAACAGCCTTAGCGAAAGGCTTCTTGAAGGGAAAGATGTAACTCTGTGAGATGAATTAACAGAACACAGAGCAGTTTCTCAGAAAGCTTCTTTCCAGTTTTGAGCGGAAGATATTTCCTTTTAACCATCGCCCTCTAAGGGCTTCCAAATATCCTTGCCAATTCCACAAGAACAGCCTTAGCGAAAGCTTCTTTGAAGGAAAGATGTAACTCTGTGAGATGAATTCACAGAACACAGAGCAGTTTCTCAGAAAGCTTCTTTCCAGTTTTGCGGAAGTTATTTCCTTTTCACCGTAGCCCTCTATGGGCTTCCAAATATCCCTTGCCAATTCCACAAGAACAGCCTTAGCGAAAGGCTTCTTGAAGGGAAAGATGTAACTCTGTGAGATGAACTGACAGAACACAGAGCAGTTTCTCAGAAAGCTTCTTTCCAGTTTTGAGCGGAAGATATTTCTTTTTAACCATCGCCCTCTAAGGGCTTCCAAATATCCTTGCCAATTCAAAGAACAGCCTTAGCAAAAGGCTTCTTGAAGGAAAGATGTAACTCTGTGAGATGAATTGACAGAACACAGAGCAGTTTCTCAGAGCTTCTTTCCAGTTTTGAGCATAAGATATTTCCTTTTTTCACCATAGCCCTCTATGGGCTTCCAAATATCCTTGCCAATTCCACAAGAACAGCCTTAGGGAAAGGCTTGAAGGAAAGATGTAACACTGTGAGATGAATTAACAGAACACAGAGCAGTTTCTCAGAAAGCTTCTTTCCAGTTTTGAGCGGAAGATATTTCCTTTTCACCGTAGCCCTCTATGGGCTTCCAAATATCCTTGCCAATTCCACAAGAACAGCCTTAGCGAAAGGCCTCTTGAAGGGAAAGATGTAACTAGGTGAGATGAATTAACAGAACACAGAGCATTTTCTCAGAAAGCTTCTTTCCACTTTTGAACGGAAGATATTTCCTTTTAACCATCGCCCTCTAAGGGCTTCCAAATATCCTTTGCCAATTCCACAAGAACAGCCTTAGCGAAAGGCTTTTTGAAGGAAAGATGTAACTCTCTGAGATGAATTAACAGAACACAGAGCAGTTTCTCAGAAAGCTTTTTCCAGTTTTGAACGGAAGATATTTCCTTTTTCACCGTAGCCCTCTATGGGCTTCAAATATCCTTTGCTAATTCCACAAGAACAGCCTTAGCGAAGGTTTCTTGAAGGGAAAGATGTAACTCTGTGAGATGAATTAACAGAACACAGAGCAGTTTCTCAGAAAGCTTCTTTCCAGTTTTGACGAAGATATTTCCTTTTTAACCATCGCCTCTATGGGCTTCCAAATATCCTTTGCCAATTCCACAAGAACAGCCTTAGCGAAAGGCTTCTTGAAGGAAAGATGTAACTCTGTGAGATGAATTAACAGAACACAGAGCAGTTTCTCAGAAAGCTTCTTCCAGTTTTGAGCGGAAGATATTTCCTTTTCACCATAGCCCTCTATGGGCTTCAAATATCCTTTGCCAATTCCACAAGAACAGCCTTAGCGAAGGCTTCTTGAAGGGAAAGATGTAACTCCGTGAGATGAATTAACAGAACACAGAGCAGTTTCTCAGAAAGCTTCTTTCAGTTTTTGAAGCGGAAGATATTTCCTTTTTCACCATAGCCCTGTATGGGCTTTAAATATCACTTTGCCAATTCCACAAGAACAGCCTTAGCGAAAGGCTTTTAAAAGAAAGATGTAACTCTGTGATATGAATTAACAGAACACAGAGCAGTTTCTCAGAAAGCTTCTTTCCAGTTTGAAGCGGAAGATATTTCCTTTTCACCATAGCCCTCTATGGGCTTCCAAATATCGCTTTGCCAGTTCCACAAGAACAGCCTTAGCGAAAGGCTTCTTGAAGGGAAAGATGTAACTCTGTGAGATGAATTAACAGAACACAGAGCAGTTTCTCAGAAAGCTTCTTTCCAGTTTTGAACGGAAGATATTTCCTTTTTCACCATAGCCCTCTATGGGCTTCCAAATATCCTTTGCCAGTTCCACAAGAACAGCCTTAGCGAAGGCTTCTGAGAGGGAAAAGATGTAACTCTGTGAGATGAATTAACAGAACACAGAGCAGTTTCTCAAGCTTCTTTCCAGTTTTGAACGGAAGATATTTCCTTTTTCACCATCGCTCTATGGGCTTCCAAATATCCTTTGCCAATTCCACAAGAACAGCTTAGCGAAGGCTTCTTGAAGGAAAGATGTAACTCTGTGAGATGAATTAACAGAACACAGAGCAGTTTCTCAGAAAGCTTCTTTCCAGTTTTGAACGGAAGTTATTTCCTTTTTCACCGTAGCCCTCTATGGGCTTCCAAATATCCCTTTGCCAATTCCACAAGAACAGCCTTAGCGAAAGGCTTCTTGAAGGGAAAGATGTAACTCTGTGAGATGAATTGACAGAACACAGAGCAGTTTTCAAAGCTTCTTTCCAGTTTTGAACGGAAGATATTTCCTTTTCACCATAGCCCTCTATGGGCTTCCAAATATCCTTTGCCAATTCCACAAGAATCAGCCTTAACGAAAGGTTCCTTGAAGGAAGATGTAACTCTGTGAGATGAATTCACAGAACACAGAGCAGTTTCTCAGAAAGCTTCTTTCCAGTTTTGAACGGAAGATATTTCCTTTTTCACCATAGACCCTAGGGGCTTCCAAATATCACTTTGCCACATTCCACAAGAACAGCCATTAGCGAAAGGCTTCCACAAGGGAAAGATGTAACTCCGTGAGATGAATTAACAGAACACAGAGCAGTTTCTCAGAAAGCTTCTTTCCAGTTTTGAACGGAAGATATTTCCTTTTCACCATGGCCTCTATGGGCTTAAATATCCCTTTCCCAATTCCACTAGAACAGCCTTAGCGAAAGGCTTCTTGAAGGAAAGATGTAACTCTGAGATGAATTAACAGAACACAGAGCAGTTTCTCAGAAAGTTTATTTCCAGTTTTGAACGGAAGATATTTCCTTTTCACCATAGCCCTCTATGGGCTTTAAAATATCCCTTTGCCAATTCCACAAGAACAGCCTTAGCGAAAGGCTTCTTGAAGGGAAACATGTAACTCTGTGAGATGAATTCACAGAACACAGAGCAGTTTCTCAGAAAGCTTCTTTCCAGTTTTGAACGGAAGATATTTCCTTTTTCACCATAGACCCCTATGGGCTTCCAAATATCACTTTGCCCATTCCACAAGAACAGCATTAGCGAAAGGCTTCCAGAAGGGAAAGATGTAACTCTGTGAGATGAATTCACAGAACACAGAGCAGTTTCTCAGAAAGCTTCTTTCCAGTTTTGAACGGAAGATATTTCCTTTTTCACCAGAGCCCTCTATGGGCTTCCAAATATCCCTTTGCCAATTCCAAAAGAACAGCCTTAGCGAAAGGCCTCTTGAAGGGAAACATGTAACTCTGTGAGATGAATTAACAGTACACAGAGCAGTTTCTCAGAAAGCTTCTTTCCACTTTTGAACGGAAGATATTTCCTTTTTAACCATCGCCCTCTAAGGGCTTCCAAATATCCCTTTGCCAATTCCACAAGAACAGCCTTAGCGAAAGGCTTCTTGAAGGGAAAGATGTAACTCTGTGAGGTGAATTAACAGAACACAGAGCAGTTTCTCAGAAAGCTTCTTTCCAGTTTTGAACGGAAGATATTTCCTTTTTCACCGTAGCCCTCTATGGGCTTCGAAATATCCCTTTGCCAATTCCACAAGAACAGCCTTAGCGAAAGGCTTCTTGAAGGGAAAGATGTAACTCTGTGAGATGAATTAACAGAACACAGAGCAGTTTCTCGGAAAGCTTCTTTCTAGTTTTGAACGGAAGATATTTCCTTTTTCACCGTAGCCCTCTATGGGCTTCTAAATATCACTTTGCCAATTCCACAAGAACAGCCTTAGCGAAAGGCTTGTTTAAAAGAAAGATGTAACTCTTTCACATGAATTCACAGAACACAGAGCAGTTTCTCAGAAAGCTTCTTTCCAGTTTGAACGGAAGATATTTCCTTTTTCACCATAGCCCTCTATGGGCTTCCAAATATCCCTTTGCCAGTTCCACAAGAACATCCTTAGCGAAAGGCTTCCTGAAGGGAAAGAGGAACACTGTGAGATGAATTAACAGATCACAGAACAGTTTCTCAGAAAGCTTCTTTCCAGTTTTGAACGGAAGATATTTCCTTTTTCACCATAGACCTCTATGGGCTTCCAAATATCCCTTTCCCAATCCCGCAAGAACAGCCTTAACGAAAGGCTTCTTGAAGGGAAAGATGTAACTCTGTGAGATGAATTAACAGAACACAGACCAGTTTCTCAGAAAGCTTCTTTCCAGTTCTGAATGGAAGATATTTCCTTTTTCACCATAGCCCTCTATGGGCTTCCAAATATCCCATTGCCAATTCCACAAGAACAGCCTTAGCGAATGGCTTCTTGAAGTGAAAGATGTAACTCTGTGAGATGAATTAACAGAACACAGAGCAGTTTAT
>JAKFHT010001296.1:0-32518 GCA_023783455.1 Erythrocebus patas | reverse complement strand
ATATCCTTTGCCAATTCCAGAAGAACAGCCTTAGCGAAGGCTTCTTGAAGGAAAGATGTAACTCTGTGAGATGAATTAACAGGACACAGAGCAGTTTCTCAGAAAGCTTCTTCCAGTTTTGAAAGGAAGATATTTCCTTATTCACCATAGTCTTCTATGGGCTTCCAAATATCCCTTTGCCAATTCCACAAGAACAGCCTTAGCGAAAGGCTTCTTGAACGGAAAGATGTAACTCTGTGAGATGATTTCACGGAACACAGAGCAGTTCTCAGAAAGCTTCTTTCCAGATTTGAAAGGAAGATATTTCCTTTTCACCATAGCCCTCTGGGCTTCCAAATATCACTTTGCCAATTCCACAAGAACAGCCTTAGCGAAAGGCTTCTTGAAGGAAAGATGTAACTCTGTGAGATGAATTCACAGAACACAGAGCAGTTTCTCAGAAGGCTTATTTCCAGTTTTGAACGGAAGCTATTTCCTTTTTCACCATAGCCCTATGGGCTTCCAAATATCCCTTTGCCAATTCCAGAAGAACAGCCTTAGCGAAAGGCTTCTTGAAGGAAAGATGTAACTCTGTGAGATGAATTCACAGAACACAGAGCAGTTTCTCAGAAAGCTTCTTTCCAGTTTTGAACGGAAGATATTTCCTTTTCACCATAGCCCTCACGGGCTTCCAAATATCCCTTTGCCAATTCCAAAGAACAGCCTTAGCGAAAGGCTTGCTTGAATGGAAAGATGTAACTCTGTGAGATGATTTCACAGAACACAGAGCAGTTTCTCAGAAAGCTTCTTTCCAGTTTTGAACGGAAGATATTTCCTTTTCACCATAGCCTCCATGGGCTTCCAAATATCACTTTTCCAATTCCACAAGAACAGCCTTAGCGAAAGGCTTCTTGAAGGGAAGGATGTAACTCTGTGAGATGAATTCACAGAACACAGAGCAGTTTCTCAGAAAGCTTCTTTCCAGTTTTGAACGGAAGCTATTTCCTTTTTCACCATAGCCCTCTATGGGCTTCCAAATATCCCTTTGCCAATTCCACAAGAACAGCCTTAGCGAAAGGCTTCTTGAAGGGAAAGATGTAACTCTGTGAGATGAATTAACAGAACACAGAGCAGTTTCTCAGAAAGCTTCTTTCCAGTTTTGAACGGAAGATATTTCCTTATTCACCATAGTCTTCTATGGGCTTCCAAATATCACTTTGCCAATTCCAAAAGAACAGTCTTCGGGAAAGGCTTCTTGAAGGGAAAGATGTAACTCTGTGAGATGAATTAACAGAACACAGAGCAGTTTCTCAGAAAGCTTCTTTCCAGTTTTGAACGGAAGATATTTCCTTTTTCACCATAGCCCTCTACGGGCTTCCAAATATCCCTTTGCCAATTCCAGAAAAACAGCCTTAGCGAAAGGGTTGCTTAATGGAAAGATGTAACTCTGTGAGATGATTTCACAGAACACAGAGCAGTTTCTCAGAAAGCTTCTTTCCAGTTTGAACGGAAGATATTTCCTTTTTCACCATAGCCCTCCATGGGCTTCCAAATATCACTTTTCCAATTCCACAAGAACAGCCTTAGCGAAAGGCTTCTTGAACGGAAAGATGTAACTCTGTGAGATGAATTAACAGAACACAGAGCAGTTTCTCAGAAAGCTTCTTTCCAGTTTTGAACGGAAGATATTTCCTTTTTCACCATAGCCCTCTATGGGCTTCCAAATATCCCTTTGCCAATTCCAAAGAACAGTCTTAGCGAAAGGCTTCTTGAAGGGAAAGATGTAACTCTGTGAGATGAACTAACAGAACACAGAGCAGATTCTCAGAAAGCTTCTTTCCAGTTTTGAACGGAAGATAATTCCTTTTTCACCATAGCCCTCTATGGGCTTCCAAATATCACTTTGCCAATTCCACAAGAACAGCCTTAGCGAAAGGCTTCTTGAAGGGAAAGATGTAACTCTGTGAAGTGAATTAATAGAACACAGAGTAGTTTCTCAGAAAGCTTCTTTCCGGTTTTCAACGGAAGATATTTCCTTTTTCACAATAGCCCTCTATGGGCTTCCAAATATCACTTTGCCAATTCCACAAGAACAGCCTTAGCGAAAGGCTTCTTGAAGAGAAAGATGTAACTCTGTGAGATGAATTAACAGGACACAGAGCAGTTTCTCAAAAAGCTTCTTTCCAGATTTGAAAGGAAGATATTTCCTTTTTCACCATAGCCCTCTAGGGGCTTCCAAATATCCCTTTGCCAATTCCACAAGAACAGCCTTAGCGAAAGGCTTCTTGAAGGGAAAGATGTAACTCTGTGAGATGAATTAATAGAACACAGAGCAGTTTCTCAGAAAGCTTCTTTCCAGTTTTGAACGGAAGATATTTCCTTTTTCACCATAGCCCTCTATGGGCTTCCAAATATCCCTTTGCCAATTCCACAAGAACAGCCTTAGCGAAAGGCTTCTTGAAGGGAAAGATGTAACTCTGTGAGATGAATTTACAGAACACAGAGCAGTTTCTCAGAAAGCTTCTTTCCAGTTTTGAACGGAAGATATTTCCTTTTTCACCATAGCCCTCTATGAGCTTCCAAATATCCCTTTGCCAATTCCACAAGAACAGCCTTAGCGAAAGGCTTCTTCAAGGGAAAGATGTAACTCTGTGAGATGAATTCACAGAACACAGAGCAGTTTCTCAGAAAGCTTCTTTCCAGTTTTGAACGGAAGATATTTCCTTTTTCACCATAGCCCTCTATGGGCTTCCAAATATCCCTTTGCCAATTCCTCAAGAACAGCTTTAGCGAAAGGCTTCTTGAGGAGAAAGATGTAATTCTGTGAGATGAATTCACAGAACACAGAGCAGTTTCTCAGAAGGCTTATTTCCAGTTTTGAACGGAAGCTATTTCCTTTTTCACCATAGCCCTCTATGGGCTTCCATATATCCCTTTGCCAATTCCAGAAGAACAGCCTTAGCGAAAGGCTTCTTGAAGGGAAAGATGTAACTCTGTGAGATGAATTCACAGAACACAGAGCAGTTTCTCCGAATGCTTCTTTCCAGTTTTGAACGGAAGATATTTCCTTTTTCACCATAGCCCTCTACGGGCTTCCAAATATCCCTTTGCCAATTCCAAAAGAACAGCCTTAGCGAAAGGCTTGCTGAATGGAAAGATGTAACTCTGTGAGATGATTTCACAGAACACAGAGCAGTTTCTCAGAAAGCTTCTTTCCAGTTTTGAACGGAAGATATTTCCTTTTTCACCATAGCCCTCCATGGGCTTCCAAATATCACTTTTCCAATTCCACAAGAACAGCCTTAGCGAAAGGCTTCTTGAACGGAAAGATGTAACTCTGTGAGATGAATTAACAGAACACAGAGCAGTTTCTCAGAAAGCTTCTTTCCAGTTTTGAACGGAAGATATTTCCTTTTCACCATAGCCTCTATGGGCTTCCAAATATCACTTTGCCAATTCCAAAGAACAGTCTTAGCGAAAGGCTTCTTGAAGGGAAAGATGTAACTCTGTGAGATGAACTAACAGAACACAGAGCAGATTCTCAGAAAGCTTCTTTCCAGTTTTGAACGGAAGATATTTCCTTTTCACCATAGCCCTCTATGGGCTTCCAAATATCACTTTGCCAATTCCACAAGAACAGCCTTAGCGAAAGGCTTCTTGAATGGAAAGATGTAACTCTGTGAGATGAATTAACAGAACACAGAGCAGTTTCTCAGAAAGCTTCTTTCCAGTTTGAACGGAAGATATTTCCTTTTCACCATAGCCTCTATGGGCTTCCAAATATCACTTTCCCAATTCCACAAGAACAGCCTTAGCGAAAGGCTTCTTGAAGAGAAAGATGTAACTCTGTGAGATGAATTAACAGGACACAGAGCAGTTTCTCAAAAAGCTTCTTTCCAGATTTGAAAGGAAGATATTTCCTTTTTCACCATAGCCCTCTAGGGGCTTCCAAATATCCCCATGCCAATTCCACAAGAACAGCCTTAGCGAAAGGCTTCTTGAAGCGAAAGATGTAACTCTGTGAGATGAATTAATAGAACACAGAGCAGTTTCTCAGAAAGCTTCTTTCCAGTTTTGAACGGAAGATATTTCCTTTTTCACCATAGCCCTCTATGGGCTTCCAAATATCCCTTTGCCAATTCCACAAGAACAGCCTTAGCGAAAGGCTTCTTGAAGGGAAAGATGTAACTCTGTGAGATGAATTTACAGAACACAGAGCAGTTTCTCAGAAAGCTTCTTTCCAGTTTTGAACGGAAGATATTTCCTTTTCACCATAGCCCTCTATGCGCTTCCAAATATCCCTTTGCCAATTCCACAAGAACAGCCTTAGCGAAAGGCTTCTTGAAGGAAAGATGTAACTCTGTGAGATGAATTCACAGAACACAGAGCAGTTTCTCAGAAAGCTTCTTTCCAGTTTTGAACGGAAGATATTTCCTTTTTCACCATAGCCCTCTATGGGCTTCCAAATATCCCTTTGCCAATTCCACAAGAACAGCCTTAGCGAAAGGCTTCTTGAGGAGAAAGATGTAATTCTGTGAGATGAATTCACAGAACACAGAGCAGTTTCTCAGAAGGCTTATTTCCAGTTTTGAACGGAAGCTATTTCCTTTTTCACCATAGCCCTCTATGGGCTTCCAAATATCCCTTTGCCAATTCCAGAAGAACAGCCTTAGCGAAAGGCTTCTTGAAGGGAAAGATGTAACTCTGTGAGATGAATTCACAGAACACAGAGCAGTTTCTCAGAATGCTTCTTTCCAGTTTTGAACGGAAGATATTTCCTTTTTCACCATAGCCCTCTACGGGCTTCCAAATATCCCTTTGCCAATTCCAAAAGAACAGCCTTAGCGAAAGGCTTGCTGAATGGAAAGATGTAACTCTGTGAGATGATTTCACAGAACACAGAGCAGTTTCTCAGAAAGCTTCTTTCCAGTTTGAACGGAAGATATTTCCTTTTTCACCATAGCCCTCCATGGGCTTCCAAATATCACTTTTCCAATTCCACAAGAACAGCCTTAGCGAAAGGCTTCTTGAAGGGTAGGATGTAACTCTGTGAGATGAATTCACAGAACACAGAGCAGTTTCTCAGAAAGCTTCTTTCCAGTTTTGAACGGAAGCTATTTCCTTTTTCACCATAGCCCTCTATGGGCTTCCAAATATCCCTTTGCCAATTCCACAAGAACAGCCTTAGCGAAAGGCTTCTTGAAGGGAAAGATGTAACTCTGTGAGATGAATGAACAGAACACAGAGCAGTTTCTCAGAAAGCTTCTTTCCAGTTTTGAACGGAAGATATTTCCTTATTCACCATAGTCTTCTATGGGCTTCCAAATATCACTTTGCCAATTCCACAAGAACAGCCTTAGCGAAAGGCTTCTTGAAGGAAAGATGTAACTCTGTGAGATGAATTAACAGAGCAGTTTCTCAGAAAGCTTCTTTCCAGTTTTGAACGGAAGATATTTCCTTTTTCACCATAGCCCTCTATGGGCTTCCAAATATCACTTTGCCAATTCCACAAGAACAGCCTTAGCGAAAGGCTTGCTTGAAGGAAAGATGTAACTCTGTGAGATGAATTCACAGAACACAGAGCAGTTTCTCAGAAAGCTTCTTTCCAGTTTTGAACGGAAGATATTTCCTTTTTCACCATAGCCCTCCATGGGCTTCCAAATATCACTTTTCCAATTCCACAAGAACAGCCTTAGCGAAAGGCTTCTTGAAGGAAAGATGTAACTCTGTGAGATGAATTAACAGAACACAGAGCAGTTTCTCAGAAAGCTTCTTTCCAGTTTTGAACGGAAGATATTTCCTTTTTCACCATAGCCCTCTATGGGCTTCCAAATATCACTTTGCCAATTCCACAAGAACAGCCTTAGCGAAAGGCTTTGAAGGGAAAGATGTAACTCTGTGAGATGAATTAACAGAACACAGAGCAGTTCTCAGAAAGCTTCTTTCCAGTTTTGAACGGAAGATATTTCCTTTTTCACCATAGCCCTCTATGGGCTTCCAAATATCACTTTGCCAATTCCACAAGAACAGCCTTAGCTAAAGGCTTTTGAATGGAAAGATGTAACTCTGTGAGATGAATTAACAGAACACAGAGCAGTTTCTCAGAAAGCTTCTTCCAGTTTTGAACGGAAGATATTTCCTTTTTCACCATAGCCCTCTATGGGCTTCCAAATATCACTTTGCCAATTCCACAAGAACAGCCTTAGCGAAAGGCTTCTTGAAGGAAAGATGTAACTCTGTGAGATGAATTAATAGAACACAGAGCAGTTTCTCAGAAAGCTTCTTTCCAGTTTTGAACGGAAGATATTTTTTTCACCATAGCCTCTATGGGCTTCCAAATATCACTTTGCCAATTCCACAAGAACAGCTTAGCGAAAGGCTTTGAAGGGAAAGATGTAACTCTGTGAGATGAATTACAAAACACAGAGCAGTTTCTCAGAAAGCTTCTTTCCAGTTTTGAACGGAAGATATTTCCTTTTCACCATAGCCCTCTATGGGCTTCCAAATATCCTTTGCCAATTCCACAAGAACAGCCTTAGCTAAAGGCTTCTTGAATGGAAAGATGTAACTCTGTGAGATGAATTCACTGAACACAGAGCAGTTTCTCAGAAAGCTTCTTTCCAGTTTTGAACGGAAGATATTTCCTTTTTCACCATAGCCCTCTATGGGCTTCCAAATATCCCTTTGCCAATTCCACAAGAACAGCCTTAGCGAAAGGCTTCTTGAAGGGAAAGATGTAACTCTGTGAGATGAATTAACAGAACACAGAGCAGTTTCTCAGAAAGCTTCTTTCCAGTTTTGAACGGAAGATATTTCCTTTTTCACCATAGCCCTCTATGGGCTTCCAAATATCACTTTGCCAATTCCAAAAGAACAGCCTTAGCGAAAGGCTTCTTGAAGGGAAAGATGTAACTCTGTGAGATGAATTAACAGAACACAGAGCAGTTTCTCAGAAAGCTTCTTTCCAGTTTTGAACGGAAGATATTTTTTTTCACCATAGCCTCCATGGGCTTCCAAATATCCTTTGCCAATTCCAGAAGAACAGCCTTAGCGAATGGCTTCTTGAAGGAAAGATGTAACTCTGTGAGATGAATTAACAGAACACAGAGCAGTTTCTCAGAAAGCTTCTTTCCAGTTTGAACGGAAGATATTTCCTTTTCACCATAGCCCCCATGGGCTTCCAAATATCCCTTTGCCAATTCCACAAGAACAGCCTTAGCGAAAGGCTTCTTGAAGGAAAGATGTAACTCTGTGAGATGAATTAACAGAACACAGAGCAGTTTCTCAGAAAGCTTCTTTCCAGTTTTGAACGGAAGATATTTCCTTTTTCACCATAGCCCTCATGGGCTTCCAAATATCCTTTGCCAATTCCACAAGAACAGCCTTAGCGAAAGGCTTCTTGAAGGGAAAGATGTAACTCTGTGAGATGAATTAACAGAACACAGAGCAGTTTCTCAGAAAGCTTCTTTCCAGTTTGAACGGAAGATATTTCCTTTTCACCATAGCCCTCTATGGGCTTCCAAATATCACTTTTCCAATTCCACAAGAACAGCCTTAGCGAAAGGCTTCTTGAAGGAAAGATGTAACTCTGTGAGATGAATTAACAGAACACAGAGCAGTTTCTCAGAAAGCTTCTTTCCAGTTTTGAACGGAAGATATTTCCTTTTTCACCATAGCCCTCTATGGGCTTCCAAATATCACTTTGCCAATTCACAAGAACAGCCTTAGCGAAAGGCTTCTTGAAGGAAAGATGTAACTCTGTGAGATGAATTAACAGAACACAGAGCAGTTTCTCAGAAAGCTTCTTTCCAGTTTTGAACGGAAGATATTTCCTTTTTCACCATAGCCCTCTATGGGCTTCCAAATATCCTTTGCCAATTCCACAAGAACAGCCTTAGCGAAAGGCTTCTTGAAGGAAAGATGTAACTCTGTGAGATGAATTCACAGAACACAGAGCAGTTTCTCAGAAAGCTTCTTTCCAGTTTTGAACGGAAGATATTTCCTTTTCACCATAGCCCTCTATGGCTTCCAAATATCCTTTGCCAATTCCACAAGAACAGCCTTAGCGAAAGGCTTCTTGAAGGAAAGATGTAACCTGTGAGATGAATTAACAGAACACAGAGCAGTTTCTCAGAAAGCTTCTTCCAGTTTTGAACGGAAGATATTTCCTTTTCACCATAGCCCTCTATGGCTTCCAAATATCACTTTGCCAATTCCACAAGAACAGCCTTAGCGAAAGGCTTCTTGAAGGGAAAGATGTAACTCTGTGAGATGAATTACAGAACACAGAGCAGTTTCTCAGAAAGCTTCTTTCCAGTTTTGAACGGAAGATATTTTTCACCATAGCCCTCTATGGGCTTCCAAATATCCTTTGCCAATTCCACAAGAACAGCCTTAGCGAAAGGCTTCTTGAAGGAAAGATGTAACTCTGTGAGATGAATTACAGAACACAGAGCAGTTTCTCAGAAAGCTTCTTTCCAGTTTTGAACGGAAGATATTTCCTTTTTCACCATAGCCCTCTATGGGCTTCCAAATATCCTTTGCCAATTCCACAAGAACAGCCTTAGCGAAAGGCTTCTTGAAGGGAAAGATGTAACTCTGTGAGATGAATTAACAGAACACAGAGCAGTTTCAGAAAGCTTCTTTCCAGTTTTGAACGGAAGCTATTTCCTTTTTCACCATAGCCCTCTAGGGCTTCCAAATATCCTTTGCCAATTCCACAAGAACAGCCTTAGCGAAAGGCTTTTGAAGGAAAGATGTAACTCTGTGAGATGAATTACAGAACACAGAGCAGTTTCTCAGAAAGCTTCTTTCCAGTTTTGAACGGAAGATATTTCCTTTTTCACCATAGCCCTCCATGGGCTTCCAAATATCACTTTGCCAATTCCAAAGAACAGCCTTAGCGAAAGGCTTCTTGAAGGGAAAGATGTAACTCTGTGAGATGAATTAACAGAACACAGAGCAGTTTCTCAGAAAGCTTCTTTCCAGTTTTGAACGGAAGATATTTTTTCACCATAGCCCTCTATGGGCTTCCAAATATCACTTTGCCAATTCCACAAGAACAGCCTTAGCGAAAGGCTTCTTGAAGGAAAGATGTAACTCTGTGAGATGAATTCACAGAACACAGAGCAGTTTCTCAGAAAGCTTCTTCCAGTTTTGAACGGAAGATATTTCCTTTTCACCATAGCCCTCTATGGGCTTCCAAATATCACTTTGCCAATTCCACAAGAACAGCCTTAGCGAAAGGCTTTTGAAGGAAAGATGTAACTCTGTGAGATGAATTACAGAACACAGAGCAGTTTCTCAGAAAGCTTCTTTCCAGTTTTGAACGGAAGATATTTCCTTTTCACCATAGCCCTCTGGGCTTCCAAATATCACTTTGCCAATTCCACAAGAACAGCCTTAGCGAAAGGCTTCTTGAAGGAAAGATGTAACTCTGTGAGATGAATTAACAGAACACAGAGCAGTTTCTCAGAAAGCTTCTTTCCAGTTTTGAACGGAAGATATTTCCTTTTTCACCATAGCCCTCTATGGGCTTCCAAATATCCTTTGCCAATTCCACAAGAACAGCCTTAGCGAAAGGCTTCTTGAAGGAAAGATGTAACTCTGTGAGATGAATTAACAGAACACAGAGCAGTTTCTCAGAAAGCTTCTTTCCAGTTTTGAACGGAAGATATTTCCTTTTTCACCATAGCCCTCTATGGGCTTCCAAATATCACTTTGCCAATTCCACAAGAACAGCCTTAGCGAAAGGCTTCTTGAAGGAAAGATGTAACTCTGTGAGATGAACTAACAGAACACAGAGCAGTTTCTCAGAAAGCTTCTTTCCAGTTTTGAAAGGAAGATATTTCCTTTTCACCATAGCCCTCTATGGGCTTCCAAATATCCTTTGCCAATTCCACAAGAACAGCCTTAGCGAAAGGCTTTGAAGGAAAGATGTAACTCTGTGAGATGAATTCACAGAACACAGAGCAGTTTCTCAGAAAGCTTCTTCCAGTTTTGAACGGAAGATATTTCCTTTTTCACCATAGCCTCTATGGGCTTCCAAATATCCTTTGCCAATTCCACAAGAACAGCCTTAGCGAAAGGCTTTGAAGGAAAGATGTAACTCTGTGAGATGAATTAACAGAACACAGAGCAGTTTCTCAGAAAGCTTTTTCCAGTTTTGAACGGAAGATATTTCCTTATTCACCATAGTCTCTATGGGCTTCCAAATATCACTTTGCCAATTCCAGAAGAACAGCCTTAGCGAAAGGCTTCTTGAAGGAAAGATGTAACTCTGTGAGATGAATTAACAGAACACAGAGCAGTTTCTCAGAAAGCTTCTTTCCAATTTTGTACGGAAGATATTTCCTTTTTCACCATAGCCCTCATGGGCTTCCAAATATCCCTTTGCCAATTCCAGAAGAACAGCCTTAGCGAAAGGGTTGCTGAATGGAAAGATGTAACTCTGTGAGATGATTTCACAGAACACAGAGCAGTTTCTCAGAAAGCTTCTTTCCAGTTTGAACGGAAGATATTTCCTTTTTCACCATAGCCTTCCATGGGCTTCCAAATATCACTTTGCCAATTCCACAAGAACAGCCTTAGCGAAGGCTTCTTGAAGGAAAGATGTAACTCTGTGAGATGAATTAACAGAACACAGAGCAGTTTCTCAGAAAGCTTCTTTCCAGTTTTGAACGGAAGATATTTCCTTTTTCACCATAGCCCTCTATGGGCTTCCAAATATCACTTTGCCAAATCCAAAGAAAATTCTTAGCGAAAGGCTTCTTGAAGGGAAAGATGTAACTCTGTGAGATGAACTAACAGAACACAGAGCAGATTCTCAGAAAGCTTCTTTCCAGTTTTGAACGGAAGATATTTTTCACCATAGCCTCTATGGGCTTCCAAATATCACTTTGCCAATTCCACAAGAACAGCCTTAGCGAAAGGCTTCTTGAAGGAAAGATGTAACTCTGTGAGATGAATTAACAGAACACAGAGCAGTTTCTCAGAAAGCTTCTTTCCAGTTTTCAACGGAAGATATTTCCTTTTCACCATAGCCCTCTATGGGCTTCCAAATATCACTTTGCCAATTCCACAAGAACAGCCTTAGCGAAAGGCTTCTTGAAGAGAAAGATGTAACTCTGTGAGATGAATTAACAGAACACAGAGCAGTTTCTCAGAAAGCTTCTTTCCAGTTTTGAACGGAAGATATTTTTTTCACCATAGCCCTCTATGGGCTTCCAAATATCCTTTGCCAATTCCACAAGAACAGCCTTAGCGAAAGGCTTCTGAAGGAAAGATGTAACTCTGTGAGATGAATTAACAGAACACAGAGCAGTTTCTCAGAAAGCTTCTTTCCAGTTTTGAACGGAAGATATTTCCTTTTTCACCATAGCCCTCTATGGGCTTCCAAATATCCTTTGCCAATTCCACAAGAACAGCCTTAGCGAAAGGCTTCTTGAAGGAAAGATGTAACTCTGTGAGATGAATTACAGAACACAGAGCAGTTTCTCAGAAAGCTTCTTTCCAGTTTTGAACGGAAGATATTTCCTTTTTCACCATAGCCCTCTATGGGCTTCCAAATATCCTTTGCCAATTCCACAAGAACAGCCTTAGCGAAAGGCTTTTGAAGGAAAGATGTAACTCTGTGAGATGAATTCACAGAACACAGAGCAGTTTCTCAGAAAGCTTCTTTCCAGTTTTGAACGGAAGATATTTCCTTTTTCACCATAGCCCTCTATGGGCTTCCAAATATCCTTTGCCAATTCCACAAGAACAGCCTTAGCGAAAGGCTTCTTGAAGGAAAGATGTAACTCTGTGAGATGAATTCACAGAACACAGAGCAGTTTCTCAGAAAGCTTCTTTCCAGTTTTGAACGGAAGATATTTCCTTTTTCACCATAGCCCTCTATGGGCTTCCAAATATCCTTTGCTAATTCCACAAGAACAGCCTTAGCGAAAGGCTTCTTGAAGGAAAGATGTAACTCTGTGAGATGAATTCACAGAACACAGAGCAGTTTCTCAAGCTTCTTTCCAGTTTTGAACGGAAGATATTTCCTTTTTCACCATAGCCCTCTATGGGCTTCCAAATATCCTTTGCCAATTCCAAAGAACAGCCTTAGCGAAAGGCTTCTGAAGGAAAGATGTAACTCTGTGAGATGAATTCACAGAACACAGAGCAGTTTCTCAGAAAGCTTCTTTCCAGTTTTGAACGGAAGATATTTCCTTTTTCACCATAGCCCTCCATGGGCTTCCAAATATCACTTTTCCAATTCCACAAGAACAGCCTTAGCGAAAGGCTTCTTGAAGGAAAGATGTAACTCTGTGAGATGAATTCACAGAACACAGAGCAGTTTCTCAGAAAGCTTCTTTCCAGTTTTGAACGGAAGATATTTCCTTTTTCACCATAGCCCTCTATGGGCTTCCAAATATCCTTTGCCAATTCCACAAGAACAGCCTTAGCGAAAGGCTTCTTGAAGGAAAGATGTAACTCTGTGAGATGAATTAACAGAACACAGAGCAGTTTCTCAGAAAGCTTCTTTCCAGTTTTGAACGGAAGATATTTCCTTTTTCACCATAGCCTCTATGGGCTTCCAAATATCACTTTGCCAATTCCAAAGAACAGTCTTAGCGAAAGGCTTCTTGAAGGAAAGATGTAACTCTGTGAGATGAATTAACAGAACACAGAGCAGTTTCTCAGAAAGCTTCTTTCCAGTTTTGAACGGAAGATATTTCCTTTTTCACCATAGCCCTCATGGGCTTCCAAATATCCTTTGCCAATTCCAGAAGAACAGCCTTAGCGAAAGGCTTCTTGAATGGAAAGATGTAACTCTGTGAGATGATTTCACAGAACACAGAGCAGTTTCTCAGAAAGCTTCTTTCCAGTTTTGAACGGAAGATATTTCCTTTTTCACCATAGCCTCCATGGGCTTCCAAATATCACTTTGCCAATTCCACAAGAACAGCCTTAGCGAAGGCTTCTTGAACGGAAAGATGTAACTCTGTGAGATGAATTAACAGAACACAGAGCAGTTTCTCAGAAAGCTTCTTTCCAGTTTTGAACGGAAGATATTTCCTTTTTCACCATAGCCCTCTATGGGCTTCCAAATATCACTTTGCCAATTCCAAAGAACAGTCTTAGCGAAAGGCTTCTTGAAGGGAAAGATGTAACTCTGTGAGATGAACTAACAGAACACAGAGCAGTTTCTCAGAAAGCTTCTTTCCAGTTTTGAACGGAAGATATTTCCTTTTTCACCATAGCCCTCTATGGGCTTCCAAATATCACTTTGCCAATTCCACAAGAACAGCCTTAGCGAAAGGCTTGCTGAATGGAAAGATGTAACTCTGTGAGATGAATTAACAGAACACAGAGCAGTTTCTCAGAAAGCTTCTTCCAGTTTTGAACGGAAGATATTTCCTTTTCACCATAGCCCTCTATGGGCTTCCAAATATCACTTTGCCAATTCCACAAGAACAGCCTTAGCGAAAGGCTTCTTGAAGGGAAAGATGTAACTCTGTGAGATGAATTAATAGAACACAGAGCAGTTTCTCAGAAAGCTTCTTTCCAGTTTTGAACGGAAGATATTTCCTTTTTCACCATAGCCCTATGGGCTTCCAAATATCACTTTGCCAATTCCACAAGAACAGCCTTAGCGAAAGGCTTTTGAAGGGAAAGATGTAACTCTGTGAGATGAATTACAGAACACAGAGCAGTTTCTCAGAAAGATTCTTTCCAGTTTTGAACGGAAGATATTTCCTTTTTCACCATAGCCCTCTATGGGCTTCCAAATATCACTTTGCCAATTCCACAAGAACAGCCTTAGCGAAAGGCTTCTTGAATGGAAAGATGTAACTCTGTGAGATGAATTCACAGAACACAGAGCAGTTTCTCAGAAAGCTTCTTTCCAGTTTTGAACGGAAGCTATTTCCTTTTTCACCATAGCCCTCTATGGGCTTCCAAATATCCTTTGCCAATTCCACAAGAACAGCCTTAGCGAAAGGCTTCTTGAAGGGAAAGATGTAACTCTGTGAGATGAATTAACAGAACACAGAGCAGTTTCTCAGAAAGCTTCTTTCCAGTTTTGAACGGAAGATATTTCCTTTTTCACCATAGCCTCTATGGGCTTCCAAATATCACTTTGCCAATTCCAAAGAACAGTCTTCGAAAGGCTTCTTGAAGGAAAGATGTAACTCTGTGAGATGAATTAACAGAACACAGAGCAGTTTCTCAGAAAGCTTCTTTCCAGTTTTGAACGGAAGATATTTTTTTCACCATAGCCCTCATGGGCTTCCAAATATCCTTTGCCAATTCCAGAAGAACAGCCTTAGCGAAAGGCTTCTTGAATGGAAAGATGTAACTCTGTGAGATGATTTCACAGAACACAGAGCAGTTTCTCAGAAAGCTTCTTTCCAGTTTTGAACGGAAGATATTTCCTTTTCACCATAGCCCTCCATGGGCTTCCAAATATCACTTTTCCAATTCCACAAGAACAGCCTTAGCGAAAGGCTTCTTGAACGGAAAGATGTAACTCTGTGAGATGAATTAACAGAACACAGAGCAGTTTCTCAGAAAGCTTCTTTCCAGTTTTGAACGGAAGATATTTCCTTTTCACCATAGCCCTCTATGGGCTTCCAAATATCCTTTGCCAATTCCACAAGAACAGCCTTAGCGAAAGGCTTCTTGAAGGAAAGATGTAACTCTGTGAGATGAATTAACAGAACACAGAGCAGTTTCTCAGAAAGCTTCTTTCCAGTTTTGAACGGAAGATATTTCCTTTTTCACCATAGCCCTCTATGGGCTTCCAAATATCCTTTGCCAATTCCAAAGAACAGCCTTAGCGAAAGGCTTTGAAGGAAAGATGTAACTCTGTGAGATGAATTACAGAACACAGAGCAGTTTCTCAGAAAGCTTCTTTCCAGTTTTGAACGGAAGATATTTCCTTTTCACCATAGCCCTCTATGGGCTTCCAAATATCCTTTGCCAATTCCACAAGAACAGCCTTAGCGAAAGGCTTCTTGAAGGAAAGATGTAACTCTGTGAGATGAATTCACAGAACACAGAGCAGTTTCTCAGAAAGCTTCTTTCCAGTTTTGAACGGAAGATATTTCCTTTTCACCATAGCCCTCTATGGGCTTCCAAATATCCTTTGCCAATTCCACAAGAACAGCCTTAGCGAAAGGCTTCTTGAAGGAAAGATGTAACTCTGTGAGATGAATTCACAGAACACAGAGCAGTTTCTCAGAAAGCTTCTTTCCAGTTTTGAACGGAAGATATTTCCTTTTCACCATAGCCCTCTATGGGCTTCCAAATATCCTTTGCCAATTCCACAAGAACAGCCTTAGCGAAAGGCTTCTTGAAGGGAAAGATGTAACTCTGTGAGATGAATTCACAGAACACAGAGCAGTTTCTCAGAAAGCTTTTTCCAGTTTTGAACGGAAGATATTTCCTTTTTCACCATAGCCCTCATGGGCTTCCAAATATCCTTTGCCAATTCCACAAGAACAGCCTTAGCGAAAGGCTTCTTGAAGGAAAGATGTAACTCTGTGAGATGAATTCACAGAACACAGAGCAGTTTCTCAGAAAGCTTTTTCCAGTTTTGAACGGAAGATATTTTTTTCACCATAGCCCTCCATGGGCTTCCAAATATCCTTTGCCAATTCCAAAGAACAGCCTTAGCGAAAGGCTTCTTGAAGGAAAGATGTAACTCTGTGAGATGAATTCACAGAACACAGAGCAGTTTCTCAGAAAGCTTCTTTCCAGTTTTGAACGGAAGATATTTCCTTTTCACCATAGCCTCTATGGGCTTCCAAATATCACTTTTCCAATTCCACAAGAACAGCCTTAGCGAAAGGCTTCTTGAAGGAAAGATGTAACTCTGTGAGATGAATTACAGAACACAGAGCAGTTTCTCAGAAAGCTTCTTTCCAGTTTTGAACGGAAGATATTTCCTTTTTCACCATAGCCCTCTATGGGCTTCCAAATATCCCTTTGCCAATTCCACAAGAACAGCCTTAGCGAAAGGCTTCTTGAAGGGAAAGATGTAACTCTGTGAGATGAATTAACAGAACACAGAGCAGTTTCTCAGAAAGCTTCTTTCCAGTTTTGAACGGAAGATATTTCCTTTTTCACCATAGCCCTCTATGGGCTTCCAAATATCCCTTTGCCAATTCCAGAAGAACAGCCTTAGCGAAAGGGTTGCTGAATGGAAAGATGTAACTCTGTGAGATGATTTCACAGAACACAGAGCAGTTTCTCAGAAAGCTTCTTTCCAGTTTGAACGGAAGATATTTCCTTTTTCACCATAGCCCTCCATGGGCTTCCAAATATCACTTTTCCAATTCCACAAGAACAGCCTTAGCGAAAGGCTTCTTGAACGGAAAGATGTAACTCTGTGAGATGAATTAACAGAACACAGAGCAGTTTCTCAGAAAGCTTCTTTCCAGTTTTGAACGGAAGATATTTCCTTTTTCACCATAGCCCTCTATGGGCTTCCAAATATCACTTTGCCAATTCCAAAGAACAGTCTTAGCGAAAGGCTTCTTGAAGGGAAAGATGTAACTCTGTGAGATGAACTAACAGAACACAGAGCAGATTCTCAGAAAGCTTTTTCCAGTTTTGAACGGAAGATATTTCCTTTTTCACCATAGCCCTCTATGGGCTTCCAAATATCACTTTGCCAATTCCACAAGAACAGCCTTAGCGAAAGGCTTCTTGAATGGAAAGATGTAACTCTGTGAGATGAATTAACAGAACACAGAGCAGTTTCTCAGAAAGCTTCTCTCCAGTTTTGAACGAAGATATTTCCTTTTAACCATAGCCCTCTAAGGGCTTCCAAATATCACTTTGCCAATTCCACAAGAACAGCCTTAGCGAAAGGCTTCTTGAAGGGCAAGATGTAACTCTGTGAAATGAATTAATAGAACACAGAGCAGTTTCTCAGAAAGCTTCTTCCAGTTTTGAACGGAAGATATTTCCTTTTCACCATAGCCTCTATGGGCTTCCAAATATCACTTTGCCAATTCCACAAGAACAGCTTTAGCGAAAGGCTTTTGAAGGAAAGATGTAACTCTGTGAGATGAATTTACAAAACACAGAGCAGTTTCTCAGAAAGCTTCTTCCAGTTTTGAACGGAAGATATTTCCTTTTTCACCATAGCCCTCTATGGGCTTCCAAATATCCCTTTGCCAATTCCACAAGAACAGCCTTAGCTAAAGGCTTCTTGAATGGAAGGATGTAACTCTGTGAGATGAATTCACTGAACACAGAGCAGTTTCTCAGAAAGCTTCTTTCCAGTTTTGAACGGAAGATATTTCCTTTTTCACCATAGCCCTCTATGGGTTTCCAAATATCCTTGCCAATTCCACAAGAACAGCCTTAGCGAAAGGCTTCTTGAAGGAAAGATGTAACTCTGTGAGATGAATTAACAGAACACAGAGCAGTTTCTCAGAAAGCTTTTTCCAGTTTTGAACGGAAGATATTTCCTTATTCACCATAGTCTTCTATGGGCTTCCAAATATCACTTTGCCAATTCCAAAAGAACAGTCTTCGAAAGGCTTCTTGAAGGGAAAGATGTAACTCTGTGAGATGAATTAACAGAACACAGAGCAGTTTCTCAGAAAGCTTCTTTCCAATTTTGAACGGAAGATATTTCCTTTTTCACCATAGCCCTCCACGGGCTTCCAAATATCCCTTTGCCAATTCCAGAAGAACAGCCTTAGCGAATGGCTTGCTGAATGGAAAGATGTAACTCTGTGAGATGATTTCACGGAACACAGAGCAGTTTCACAGAAAGCTTCTTTCCAGTTTGAACGGAAGATATTTCCTTTTTCACCATAGCCCTCCATGGGCTTCCAAATATCACTTTGCCAATTCCACAAGAACAGCCTTAGCGAAAGGATTCTTGAACGGAAAGATGTAACTCTGTGAGATGAATTAACAGAACACAGAGCAGTTTCTCAGAAAGCTTCTTTCCAGTTTTGAACGGAAGATATTTCCTTTTTCACCATAGCCCTATATGGGCTTCCAAATATCCCTTTGCCAATTCCAAAGAACAGTCTTAGCGAAAGGCTTCTTGAAGGGAAAGATGTAACTCTGTGAGATGAACTAACAGAACACAGAGCAGATTCTCAGAAAGCTTCTTTCCAGTTTTGAACGGAAGATATTTCCTTTTTCACCATAGCCCTCTATGGGTTTCCAAATATCCCTTTGCCAATTTCACAAGAACAGCCTTAGCGAAAGGCTTTTTGAAGGGAAAGATGTAACTCGGAGAGATGAATTAAGAGAACACAGAGCACTTTCTCAGAAAGCTTCTTTCCAGTTTTGAACGGAAGATATTTCCTTTTTCACCATAGCCCTCTATGGGCTTCCAAATATCCCTTTGCCAATTCCACAAGAACAGCCTTAGCGAAAGGCTTCTTGAAGGAAAAGATGTAACTCTGTGAGATGAATTAACAGAACACAGAGCAGTATCTCAGAAAGCTTCTTCCAGTTTTGAACGGAAGATATTTCCTTTTCACCATAGCCTCTATGGGCTTCCAAATATCAATGTCAATTCCACAAGAACAGCCTTAGCGAAAGGCTTCTTGAAGGGAAAGATGTAACTCTGTGAGATGAATTAACAGAACACAGAGCAGTTTCTCAGAAAGCTTCTTTCCAGTTTTGAACGGAAGATGTTGCCTTTTTCACCATAGCCCTCTATGGGCTTCCAAATATTTCTTTGCCAATTCCACAAGGACAGCCTTAGCGAAAGGCTACTTGAAGGGAAAGAAATAACTCTGTGAGATGAATTCACAGAACACAGAGCAGTTTCTCAGAAAGCTTCTTTCTAGATTCGAACGGAAGATATTTCCTTTTTCACCGTAGCCCTCTATGGGCTTCCAAATATCCCTTTGCCTATTCCACAAGAACAGCCTTAGCGAATGACTTCTTGAAGGGAAAGATGTAACTCTGTGAGATGAATTAAGAGAACACAGAGCAGTTTCTCAGAAAGCTTCTTTCCAGTTTTGAACTGAAGATATTTCCTTTTTCACCATAGCCCTCTATGGGCTTCCAAATAGCCCTTTGCCAATTTCACAAGAACAGCCTTAGCAAAAGGCTTCTTGAAGGGAAAGATGTTATTCTGTGAGATGAATTAACAGAACACAGAGCACTTTCACAGAAAGCTTCTTTCCAGTTTTTAACGGAAGATATTTCCTTTTTCACCATAGCCCTCTATGGGCTTCCAAATATCCCTTTTCCAATTCCACAAGAACAGCCTTAGCGAAAGGCTTCTTGAAGGGATAGATGTAACTCTGTGAGATGAATTCACAGAACACAGAGCAGTTTCTCAGAAAACTTCTTTCCAGTTTTGAACGGAAGAAATTTCCTTTTTCACCATAGCCCTCTATGGGCTTCCAAATATCACTTTGCCCATTTCACAAGAACAGCCTTAGCGAAAGGCTTCTTGAAGGGAAAGATGTAACTCTGTGAGATGAATTAACAGAACACAGAGCAGTTTCTCAGAAAGCTTCTTTCCAGTTTTGAACGGAAGATATTTCCTTTTCACCATAGCCCTATGGGCTTCCAAATATCCTTTGCTAATTCCACAAGAACAGCCTTAGCGAAAGGCTTCTTGAAGGGAAAGATGTAACTCTGTGAGATGAATTACAGAACACAGAGCAGTTTCTCAGAAAGCTTCTTTCCAGTTTTTAACGGAAGATATTTCCTTTTCCACCATAGCCCTCTATCGGCTTCCAAATATCCCTTTGCCAATTCCATAAGAACAGCCTTAGCGAAAGGCTTCTTGAAGGGAAAGATGTAACTCTGTGAGATGAATTAAAAGAACACAGAGCAGTTTCTCAGAAAGCTTCTTTCCAGTTTTGAACGGAAGATATTTCCTTTTTCACCATAGCCCTCTAGGGGCTTCCTAATATCACTTTGCCAATTCCACAAGAACAGCCTTAGCGAAAGGCTTCTTGAAGGGAAAGATGTAACTCTGTGAGATGAATTAACAGAACACAGAGCAGTTTCTCAGAAAGATTCTTACCAGTTTTGAACGGAAGATATTTCCTTTTTCACCATAGCCCTCTAGCGGCTTCCAAATATCCCTTTGCCAATTCCACAAGAACAGCCTTAGCGAAAGACTTCTTGAAGGGAAAGATGTAACTCTGTGAGATGAATTAACAGAACACAGAGCAGTTTCTCAGAAAGCTTCTTTCCAGTTTTGAACGGAAGATATTTCCTTTTTGACCATAGCCCTCTATGGGCTTGCAAATATCACTTTGCCAATTCCACAAGAACAGCCTTAGCGAAAGGCTTCTTGAAGGGAAAGATGTAACTCTGTGAGATGAATTAACAGAACACAGAGCAGTTTCTCAGAAAGCTTCTTTCCAGTTTTGAACGAAGATATTTCCTTTTTCACCATAGCCCTCTAGGGGCTTCCAAATATCCCTTTGCCAATTCCACAAGAACAGCCTTAGCGAAAGGCTTCTTGAAGGGAATGATGTAACTCTGTGAGATGAATTAACAGAACACAGAGCAGTTTCTCAGAAAGATTCTTTCCAGTTTTGAACGGAAGATATTTCCTTTTTCACCATAGCGCTCTATGGGCTTCCAAATATCCCATTGCCAATTCCACAAGAACAGCCTTAGCGAAAGGCTTCTGGAAGGGAAAGATGTAACTCTGTGAGATGAATTAACAGAACACAGAGAAGTTTCTCCGAAAGCTTCTTTCCAGTTTTGAACGGAAGATATTTCCTTTTTCACCATAGCCCTCTATGGGCTTCCAAATATCCCTTTGCCAATTCCACAAGAACAGCCTTAGCGAAAGGCTTCTTGAAGGAAAAGATGTAACTCTGTGAGATGAATTAACAGAACACAGAGCAGTATCTCAGAAAGCTTCTTTCCAGTTTTGAACGGAAGATATTTCCTTTTTCACCATACCCCTCTATGGGCTTCCAAATATCAATGTCAATTCCACAAGAACAGCCTTAGCGAAAGGCTTCTTGAAGGGAAAGATGTAACTCTGTGAGATGAATTAACAGAACACAGAGCAGTTTCTCAGAAAGCTTCTTTCCAGTTTTGAACGGAAGATGTTGCCTTTTTCACCATAGCCCTCTATGGGCTTCCAAATATTTCTTTGCCAATTCCACAAGAACAGCCTTAGCGAAAGGCTACTTGAAGGAAAGAAATAACTCTGTGAGATGAATTCACAGAACACAGAGCAGTTTCTCAGAAAGCTTCTTTCTAGATTCGAACGGAAGATATTTCCTTTTTCACCGTAGCCCTCTATGGGCTTCCAAATATCCCTTTGCCTATTCCACAAGAACAGCCTTAGCGAATGACTTCTTGAAGGGAAAGATGTAACTCTGTGAGATGAATTAAGAGAACACAGAGCAGTTTCTCAGAAAGCTTCTTTCCAGTTTTGAACTGAAGATATTTCCTTTTTCACCATAGCCCTCTATGGGCTTCCAAATAGCCCTTTGCCAATTTCACAAGAACAGCCTTAGCAAAAGGCTTCTTGAAGGGAAAGATGTTATTCTGTGAGATGAATTAACAGAACACAGAGCACTTTCACAGAAAGCTTCTTTCCAGTTTTTAACGGAAGATATTTCCTTTTTCACCATAGCCCTCTATGGGCTTCCAAATATCCCTTTGCCAATTCCACAAGAACAGCCTTAGCGAAAGGCTTCTTGAAGGGAAAGATGTAATTCTGTGAGATGAATTCACAGAACACTGAGCAGTTTCTCAGAAAGCTTCTTACCACTTTTGAACGGAAGATATTTCCTTTTTCACCATAGCCCTCTATGGGCTTCCAAATATCCATTTGCCAATTCCACAAGAACAGCCTTAGCGAAAGGCTTCTTGAAGGGAAAGATGTAACTCTGTGAGATGAATTACAGAACACAGAGCACTTTCTCGGAAAGCTTCTTTCCAGTTTTGAACGGAAGATATTTCCTTTTTCACCATAGCCCTCTATGGGCTTCCAAATATCCCTTTTCCAATTCCACAAGAACAGCCTTAGCGAAAGGCTTCTTGAAGGGATAGATGTAACTCTGTGAGATGAATTCACAGAACACAGAGCAGTTTCTCAGAAAACTTCTTTCCAGTTTTGAACGGAAGAAATTTCCTTTTTCACCATAGCCCTCTATGGGCTTCCAAATATCACTTTGCCCATTTCACAAGAACAGCCTTAGCGAAAGGCTTCTGGAAGGGAAAGATGTAACTCTGTGAGATGAATTAACAGAACACAGAGAAGTTTCTCTGAAAGATTCTTTCCAGTTTTGAACGGAAGATAGTCCTTTTTCACCATAGCCCTCTATGGGTTTCCAAATATCCCTTTGCCAATTTCACAAGAACAGCCTTAGCGAAAGGCTTCTTGAAGGGAATGATGTAACTCGGAGAGATGAATTAAGAGAACACAGAGCACTTTCTCACAAAGCTTCTTTCCAGTTTTGAACGGAAGATATTTCCTTTTTCACCATAGCCCTCTATGGGCTTCCAAATATCCCTTTGCCAATTCCACAAGAACAGCCTTAGCGAAAGGCTTCTTGAAGGAAAAGATGTAACTCTGTGAGATGAATTAACAGAACACAGAGCAGTATCTCAGAAAGCTTCTTTCCAGTTTTGAACGGAAGATATTTCCTTTTTCACCATACCCCTCTATGGGCTTCCAAATATCAATGTCAATTCCACAAGAACAGCCTTAGCGAAAGGCTTCTTGAAGGGAAAGATGTAACTCTGTGAGATGAATTAACAGAACACAGAGCAGTTTCTCAGAAAGCTTCTTTCCAGTTTTGAACGGAAGATGTTGCCTTTTTCACCATAGCCCTCTATGGGCTTCCAAATATTTCTTTGCCAATTCCACAAGGACAGCCTTAGCGAAAGGCTACTTGAAGGGAAAGAAATAACTCTGTGAGATGAATTCACAGAACACAGAGCAGTTTCTCAGAAAGCTTCTTTCTAGATTCGAACGGAAGATATTTCCTTTTTCACCGTAGCCCTCTATGGGCTTCCAAATATCCCTTTGCCTATTCCACAAGAACAGCCTTAGCGAATGACTTCTTGAAGGGAAAGATGTAACTCTGTGAGATGAATTAAGAGAACACAGAGCAGTTTCTCAGAAAGCTTCTTTCCAGTTTTGAACTGAAGATATTTCCTTTTTCACCATAGCCTCTATGGGCTTCCAAATAGCCCTTTGCCAATTCCACAAGAACAGCCTTAGCAAAGGCTTCTTGAAGGAAAGATGTTATTCTGTGAGATGAATTAACAGAACACAGAGCACTTTCACAGAAAGCTTCTTTCCAGTTTTGAACGGAAGATATTTCCTTTTCCACCATAGCCCTCTAGGGGCTTCCAAATATCCTTTGCCAATTCCACAAGAACAGCCTTAGCGAAAGGCTTCTTGAAGGAAAGATGTAACTCTGTGAGATGAATTAAAAGAACACAGAGCAGTTTCTCAGAAAGCTTCTTTCCAGTTTTGAACGGAAGATATTTTTTTCACCATAGCCCTCTATGGGCTTCCAATATCACTTTGCCAATTCCACAAGAACAGCCTTAGCGAAAGGCTTCTTGAAGGAAAGATGTAACTCTGTGAGATGAATTAACAGAACACAGAGCAGTTTCTCAGAAAGATTCTTACCAGTTTTGAACGGAAGATATTTCCTTTTCACCATAGCCCTCTAGCGGCTTCCAAATATCCTTTGCCAATTCCACAAGAACAGCCTTAGCGAAAGACTTCTTGAAGGAAAGATGTAACTCTGTGAGATGAATTAACAGAACACAGAGCAGTTTCTCAGAAAGCTTCTTTCCAGTTTTGAACGGAAGATATTCCCTTTTTCACCATAGCCCTCTATGGGCTTGCAAATATCACTTTGCCCATTCCACAAGAACAGCCTTAGCGAAAGGCTTCTTGAAGGGAAAGATGTAACTCTGTGAGATGAATTAACAGAACACAGAGCAGTTTCTCAGAAAGCTTCTTTCCAGTTTGAACGAAAGATATTTCCTTTTTCACCATAGCCCTCTAGGGGCTTCCAAATATCCCTTTGCCAATTCCACAAGAACAGCCTTAGCGAAAGGCTTCTTGAAGGGAATGATGTAACTCTGTGAGATGAATTAACAGAACACAGAGCAGTTTCTCAGAAAGATTCTTTCCAGTTTTGAACGGAAGATATTTCCTTTTACACCATAGCGCTCTATGGGCTTCCAAATATCCCATTGCCAATTCCACAAGAACAGCCTTAGCGAAAGGCTTCTGGAAGGGAAAGATGTAACTCTGTGAGATGAATTAACAGAACACAGAGAAGTTTCTCCGAAAGCTTCTTTCCAGTTTTGAACGGAAGATATTTCCTTTTCACCATAGCCCTCTATGGGCTTCCAAATATCCCTTTGCCAATTCCACAAGAACAGCCTTAGCGAAAGGCTTCTTGAAGGAAAAGATGTAACTCTGTGAGATGAATTAACAGAACACAGAGCAGTTTCTCCGAAAGCTTCTTTCCAGTTTTGAACGGAAGATATTTCCTTTTTCACCATACCCCTCTATGGGCTTCCAAATATCAATGTCAATTCCACAAGAACAGCCTTAGCGAAAGGCTTCTTGAAGGGAAAGATGTAACTCTGTGAGATGAATTAACAGAACACAGAGCAGTTTCTCAGAAAGCTTCTTTCCAGTTTTGAACGGAAGATATTCCTTTTTCACCATAGCCCTCTATGGGCTTCCAAATATTTCTTTGCCAATTCCACAAGGACAGCCTTAGCGAAAGGCTACTTGAAGGGAAAGAAATAACTCTGTGAGATGAATTCACAGAACACAGAGCAGTTTCTCAGAAAGCTTCTTTCTAGATTCGAACGGAAGATATTTCCTTTTTCACCGTAGCCCTCTATGGGCTTCCAAATATCCTTGCCTATTCCACAAGAACAGCCTTAGCGAATGACTTCTTGAAGGAAAGATGTAACTCTGTGAGATGAATTAAGAGAACACAGAGCAGTTTCTCAGAAAGCTTCTTTCCAGTTTTGAACTGAAGATATTTCCTTTTCACCATAGCCCTCTATGGGCTTCCAAATATCCTTTGCCAATTTCACAAGAACAGCCTTAGCAAAGGCTTCTTGAAGGAAAGATGTTATTCTGTGAGATGAATTAACAGAACACAGAGCACTTTCACAGAAAGCTTCTTTCCAGTTTTTAACGGAAGATATTTCCTTTTTCACCATAGCCCTCTATGGGCTTCCAAATATCCCTTTGCCAATTCCACAAGAACAGCCTTAGCGAAAGGCTTCTTGAAGGGAAAGATGTAATTCTGTGAGATGAATTCACAGAACACTGAGCAGTTTCTCAGAAAGCTTCTTACCACGTTTGAACGGAAGATATTTCCTTTTTCACCATAGCCCTCTATGGGCTTCCAAATATCCATTTGCCAATTCCACAAGAACAGCCTTAGCGAAAGGCTTCTTGAAGGGAAAGATGTAACTCTGTGAGATGAATTACAGAACACAGAGCACTTTCTCGGAAAGCTTCTTTCCAGTTTTGAACGGAAGATATTTCCTTTTTCACCATAGCCCTCTATGGGCTTCCAAATATCCCTTTTCCAATTCCACAAGAACAGCCTTAGCGAAGGCTTCTTGAAGGATAGATGTAACTCTGTGAGATGAATTCACAGAACACAGAGCAGTTTCTCAGAAAACTTCTTTCCAGTTTTGAACGGAAGAAATTTCCTTTTTCACCATAGCCCTCTATGGGCTTCCAAATATCACTTTGCCCATTTCACAAGAACAGCCTTAGCGAAAGGCTTCTTGAAGGGAAAGATGTAACTCTGTGAGATGAATTAACAGAACACAGAGAAGTTTCTCTGAAAGATTCTTTCCAGTTTTGAACGGAAGATAGTCCTTTTTCACCATAGCCCTCTATGGGTTTCCAAATATCCCTTTGCCAATTTCACAAGAACAGCCTTAGCGAAAGGCTTCTTGAAGGGAATGATGTAACTCTGTGAGATGAATTAAGAGAACACAGAGCAGTTTCTCAAGCTTCTTTCCAGTTTTGAACGGAAGATATTTCCTTTTTCACCATAGCCCTCTATGGGCTTCCAAATATCCCTTTGCCAATTCCACAAGAACAGCCTTAGCGAAAGGCTTCTTGAAGGAAAAGATGTAACTCTGTGAGATGAATTAACAGAACACAGAGCAGTATCTCAGAAAGCTTCTTTCCAGTTTTGAACGGAAGATATTTCCTTTTTCACCATACCCCTCTATGGGCTTCCAAATATCAATGTCAATTCCACAAGAACAGCCTTAGCGAAAGGCTTCTTGAAGGGAAAGATGTAACTCTGTGAGATGAATTAACAGAACACAGAGCAGTTTCTCAGAAAGCTTCTTTCCAGTTTTGAACGGAAGATATTTCCTTTTCACCATAGCCCTCTATGGGCTTCCAAATATTTCTTTGCCAATTCCACAAGGACAGCCTTAGCGAAAGGCTACTTGAAGGAAAGAAATAACTCTGTGAGATGAATTCACAGAACACAGAGCAGTTTCTCAGAAAGCTTCTTTCCAGTTTTGAACGGAAGATATTTCCTTTTCACCGTAGCCCTCTATGGGCTTCCAAATATCCTTTGCCTATTCCACAAGAACAGCCTTAGCGAAAACTTCTTGAAGGAAAGATGTAACTCTGTGAGATGAATTAAGAGAACACAGAGCAGTTTCTCAGAAAGCTTCTTTCCAGTTTTGAACTGAAGATATTTCCTTTTCACCATAGCCTCTATGGGCTTCCAAATATCCTTTGCCAATTTCACAAGAACAGCCTTAGCAAAAGGCTTCTTGAAGGAAAGATGTTATTCTGTGAGATGAATTAACAGAACACAGAGCACTTTCTCAGAAAGCTTCTTTCCAGTTTTAACGGAAGATATTTCCTTTTCACCATAGCCCTCTAGCGGCTTCCAAATATCCTTTGCCAATTCCACAAGAACAGCCTTAGCGAAAGGCTTCTTGAAGGAAAGATGTAACTCTGTGAGATGAATTAAAAGAACACAGAGCAGTTTCTCAGAAAGCTTCTTTCCAGTTTTGAGCGGAAGATATTTCCTTTTTCACCATAGCCCTCTATGGGCTTCCAAATATCACTTTGCCAATTCCACAAGAACAGCCTTAGCGAAAGGCTTCTTGAAGGAAAGATGTAACTCTGTGAGATGAATTAACAGAACACAGAGCAGTTTCTCAGAAAGATTCTTTCCAGTTTTGAGCGGAAGATATTTCCTTTTCACCATAGCCCTCTAGCGGCTTCCAAATATCCCTTTGCCAATTCCACAAGAACAGCCTTAGCGAAAGACTTCTTGAAGGAAAGATGTAACTCTGTGAGATGAATTAACAGAACACAGAGCAGTTTCTCAGAAAGCTTCTTTCCAGTTTTGAACGGAAGATATTCCCTTTTTCACCATAGCCCTCTATGGGCTTGCAAATATCACTTTGCCCATTCCACAAGAACAGCCTTAGCGAAAGGCTTCTTGAAGGGAAAGATGTAACTCTGTGAGATGAATTAACAGAACACAGAGCAGTTTCTCAGAAAGCTTCTTTCCAGTTTTGAGCGGAAGATATTTCCTTTTCACCATAGCCCTCTAGGGGCTTCCAAATATCCCTTTGCCAATTCCACAAGAACAGCCTTAGCGAAAGGCTTCTTGAAGGGAATGATGTAACCCTGTGAGATGAATTAACAGAACACAGAGCAGTTTCTCAGAAAGATTCTTTCCAGTTTTGAACGGAAGATATTTCCTTTTACACCATAGCGCTCTATGGGCTTCCAAATATCCATTGCCAATTCCACAAGAACAGCCTTAGCGAAAGGCTTCTGAAGGAAAGATGTAACTCTGTGAGATGAATTAACAGAACACAGAGCAGTTTCTCAGCTTCTTTCCAGTTTTGAACGGAAGATATTTCCTTTTTCACCATAGCCCTCTATGGGCTTCCAAATATCCTTTGCCAATTCCACAAGAACAGCCTTAGCGAAAGGCTTCTTGAAGGAAAGATGTAACTCTGTGAGATGAATTAACAGAACACAGAGCAGTTTCTCAAGCTTCTTTCCAGTTTTGAGCGGAAGATATTTCCTTTTCACCATACCCTCTATGGGCTTCCAAATATCAATGTCAATTCCACAAGAACAGCCTTAGCGAAAGGCTTCTTGAAGGAAAGATGTAACTCTGTGAGATGAATTAACAGAACACAGAGCAGTTTCTCAAGCTTCTTTCCAGTTTTGAGCGGAAGATGTTGCCTTTTTCACCATAGCCCTCTATGGGCTTCCAAATATTTCTTTGCCAATTCCACAAGGACAGCCTTAGCGAAAGGCTACTTGAAGGAAAGAAATAACTCTGTGAGATGAATTCACAGAACACAGAGCAGTTTCTCAAGCTTCTTTCCAGTTTTGAGCGGAAGATATTTCCTTTTCACCGTAGCCCTCTATGGGCTTCCAAATATCCTTGCCTATTCCACAAGAACAGCCTTAGCGAATGACTTCTTGAAGGAAAGATGTAACTCTGTGAGATGAATTAAGAGAACACAGAGCAGTTTCTCAGAAAGCTTCTTTCCAGTTTTGAACTGAAGATATTTCCTTTTCACCATAGCCCTCTATGGGCTTCCAAATATCCTTTGCCAATTTCACAAGAACAGCCTTAGCAAAGGCTTCTTGAAGGAAAGATGTTATTCTGTGAGATGAATTAACAGAACACAGAGCACTTTCTCAGAAAGCTTCTTTCCAGTTTTAACGGAAGATATTTCCTTTTTCACCATAGCCCTCTATGGGCTTCCAAATATCCTTTGCCAATTCACAAGAACAGCCTTAGCGAAAGGCTTCTTGAAGGAAAGATGTAATTCTGTGAGATGAATTCACAGAACACTGAGCAGTTTCTCAGAAAGCTTCTTTCCAGTTTTGAGCGGAAGATATTTCCTTTTTCACCATAGCCCTCTATGGGCTTCCAAATATCCATTTGCCAATTCCACAAGAACAGCCTTAGCGAAAGGCTTCTTGAAGGAAAGATGTAACTCTGTGAGATGAATTACAGAACACAGAGCACTTTCTCAAGCTTCTTTCCAGTTTTGAACGGAAGATATTTCCTTTTTCACCATAGCCCTCTATGGGCTTCCAAATATCCTTTTCCAATTCCACAAGAACAGCCTTAGCGAAGGCTTCTTGAAGGATAGATGTAACTCTGTGAGATGAATTCACAGAACACAGAGCAGTTTCTCAGAAAACTTCTTTCCAGTTTTGAACGGAAGAAATTTCCTTTTTCACCATAGCCTCTATGGGCTTCCAAATATCACTTTGCCCATTTCACAAGAACAGCCTTAGCGAAAGGCTTCTGAAGGAAAGATGTAACTCTGTGAGATGAATTAACAGAACACAGAGAAGTTTCTCTGAAAGATTCTTTCCAGTTTTGAGCGGAAGATAGTCCTTTTCACCATAGCCCTCTATGGGTTTCCAAATATCCCTTTGCCAATTTCACAAGAACAGCCTTAGCGAAAGGCTTCTTGAAGGAAAGATGTAACTCTGTGAGATGAATTAAGAGAACACAGAGCACTTTCTCAGAAAGCTTCTTTCCAGTTTTGAGCGGAAGATATTTCCTTTTCACCATAGCCCTCTATGGGCTTCCAAATATCCTTTGCCAATTCCACAAGAACAGCCTTAGCGAAAGGCTTCTTGAAGGAAAAGATGTAACTCTGTGAGATGAATTAACAGAACACAGAGCAGTATCTCAGAAAGCTTCTTTCCAGTTTTGAACGGAAGATATTTCCTTTTTCACCATACCCCTCTATGGGCTTCCAAATATCAATGTCAATTCCACAAGAACAGCCTTAGCGAAAGGCTTCTTGAAGGGAAAGATGTAACTCTGTGAGATGAATTAACAGAACACAGAGCAGTTTCTCAGAAAGCTTCTTTCCAGTTTTGAACGGAAGATGTTGCCTTTTTCACCATAGCCCTCTATGGGCTTCCAAATATTTCTTTGCCAATTCCACAAGGACAGCCTTAGCGAAAGGCTACTTGAAGGGAAAGAAATAACTCTGTGAGATGAATTCACAGAACACAGAGCAGTTTCTCAGAAAGCTTCTTTCTAGATTGAACGGAAGATATTTCCTTTTCACCGTAGCCCTCTATGGGCTTCCAAATATCCTTTGCCTATTCCACAAGAACAGCCTTAGCGAATGACTTCTTGAAGGAAAGATGTAACTCTGTGAGATGAATTAAGAGAACACAGAGCAGTTTCTCAGAAAGCTTCTTTCCAGTTTTGAACGGAAGATATTTCCTTTTCACCATAGCCCTCTATGGGCTTCCAAATAGCCCTCTGCCAATTTCACAAGAACAGCCTTAGCAAAAGGCTTCTTGAAGGAAAGATGTTATTCTGTGAGATGAATTAACAGAACACAGAGCACTTTCTCAGAAAGCTTCTTTCCAGTTTTAACGGAAGATATTTCCTTTTCACCATAGCCCTCTATGGGCTTCCAAATATCCTTTGCCAATTCCACAAGAACAGCCTTAGCGAAAGGCTTGAAGGAAAGATGTAATTCTGTGAGATGAATTCACAGAACACTGAGCAGTTTCTCAGAAAGCTTCTTACCACTTTTGAACGGAAGATATTTCCTTTTTCACCATAGCCCTCTATGGGCTTCCAAATATCCATTTGCCAATTCCACAAGAACAGCCTTAGCGAAAGGCTTCTTGAAGGGAAAGATGTAACTCTGTGAGATGAATTACAGAACACAGAGCACTTTCTCGGAAAGCTTCTTTCCAGTTTTGAACGGAAGATATATCCTTTTTAACCATAGCCCTCTATGGGGTTCCATATATCCCTTTGCCAATTCCACAAGAACAGCCTTAGCGAAAGGCTTCCTGAAGGGGAAGATGTAACTCTGTGAGGTGAATTAACAGAACACAAAGCAGTTTCTTAGAAAGCTTCTTTCCAGTTTTGAACGGAAGATATTTCCTTTTTCACCATAGCCCTCTATGGGCTTCCAAATATCCCTTTTCCAATTCCACAAGAACAGCCTTAGCGAAAGGCTTCTTGAAGGGATAGATGTAACTCTGTGAGATGAATTCACAGAACACAGAGCAGTTTCTCAGAAAACTTCTTTCCAGTTTTGAACGGAAGAAATTTCCTTTTTCACCATAGCCCTCTATGGGCTTCCAAATATCACTTTGCCCATTTGACAAGAACAGCCTTAGCGAAAGGCTTCTTGAAGGGAAAGATGTAACTCTGTGAGATGAATTAACAGAACACAGAGCAGTTTCTCAGAAAGCTTCTTTCCAGTTTTGAACGGAAGATATTTCCTTTTCCACCATAGCCCTCTATGGGCTTCCAAATATCCCTTTGCCAATTCCACAAGAACAGCCTTAGCGAAAGGCTTCTTGAAGGGAAAGATGTAACTCTGTGAGATGAATTAAAAGAACACAGAGCAGTTTCTCAGAAAGCATCTTTCCAGTTTTGAACGGAAGATATTTCCTTTTCACCATAGCCCTCTAGGGGCTTCCAAATATCCTTGCCAATTCCACAAGAACAGCCTTAGCGAAAGGCTTCTTGAAGGGAAAGATGTAACTCTGTGAGATGAATTAACAGAACACAGAGCAGTTTCTCAGAAAGATTCTTACCAGTTTTGAACGGAAGATATTTCCTTTTTCACCATAGCCCTCTAGCGGCTTCCAAATATCCCTTTGCCAATTCCACAAGAACAGCCTTAGCGAAAGACTTCTTGAAGGGAAAGATGTAACTCTGTGAGATGAATTAACAGAACACAGAACAGTTTCTCAGAAAGCTTCTTTCCAGTTTTGAACGGAAGATATTTCCTTTTGACCATAGCCCTCTATGGGCTTCCAAATATCACTTTGCCAATTCCACAAGAACAGCCTTAGCGAAAGGCTTCTTGAAGGGAAAGATGTAACTCTGTGAGATGAATTAACAGAACACAGAGCAGTTTCTCAGAAAGCTTCTTTCCAGTTTGAACCGAAAGATATTTCCTTTTTCACCATAGCCCTCTAGGGGCTTCCAAATATCCCTTTGCCAATTCCACAAGAACAGCCTTAGCGAAAGGCTTCTTGAAGGGAATGATGTAACTCTGTGAGATGAATTAACAGAACACAGAGCAGTTTCTCAGAAAGATTCTTTCCAGTTTTGAACGGAAGATATTTCCTTTTTCACCATAGCCCTCTATGCGTTTCGAAATATCACTTTGCCAATTCCACAAGAACAGCCTTAGCGAAAGGCTTCTTGAAGGGAAAGATGTAACTCTGTGAGATGAATTAACAGAACACAGAGAAGTTTCTCAGATAGATTCTTTCCAGTTTTGAACGGAAGATATTTCCTTTTTCACCATAGCCCTCTAAGGGTTCCAATATCACTATGCCAATTCCACAAGAACAGCCTTAGCGAAAGGCTTCTTGAAGGGAAAGATGTAACTCTGTGAGATGAATTAACAGAACACTGAGCAGTTTCTCAGAAAGCTTCTTTCCAGTTTTCAACGGAAGATATTTCCTTTTTCACCATAGCCCTCTATGGGCTTCCAAATATTTCTTTGCCAATTCCACAAGAACAGCCTTAGCGAAAGGCTACTTGAAGGA
>JAKFHT010001295.1:0-32530 GCA_023783455.1 Erythrocebus patas | reverse complement strand
TGCTCTGTGTTCTGTTAATTCATCTCACAGAGTAACATCTTTCCTTCAAGAAGCCCAAGGCTGTTCTTGTGGAATTGGCAAAGGATATTTGGAAGCCTATAGAGGGCTATGGTGAAAAGGAAATATCTTCCGCTCAAAACTGGAAAGAAGCTTTCTGAGAAACTGCTCTATGAATTAAGACAACACAGAGCAGTTTCTCAGAAAGCTTCTTTCCAGTTTTGAGCGGAAGATATTTCCTTTTCACAATAGCCCTCTATGGGCTTCCAAATATCCTTGCCAATTCCACAAGAACTGCCTTAGCGAAAGGCTTCTTGAATGGAAAGATGTAACTCTGTGAGATGAATTAACAGAACACAGAGCAGTTTCTCAGAAAGCTTCTATCCAGTTTTGAACGGAAGATATTTCCTTTCTCAGCATAGCCCTCTATGGGCTTCAAATTAACACTCTGCCAATTCCTCAAGAACCGCTTTAGCGAAAGGCTTCTTGAAGGGAAAGATGTAACTCTGTGAGATGAATTAACAGAACACAGAGCAGTATCTCAGAAAGCTTCTTAACAGTTTTGAACGGAAGATATTTCCTTTTTCACCATAGTCTATGGGCTTCCAAATATCCTTTTCCAATTCCTCAAGAACAGCCTTAGCGAAAGGCTTCTTGAAGGAAAGATGTAACTGTGAGATGAATTAACAACACAGAGCAGTTTCTCAGAAAGCTTCTTTCCAGTTTTGACGGAAGATATTTCCTTTTTCACCATAGCCCTCTATGGGCTTCCAAATATCCTTTGCCAATTCCACAAGAACAGCCTTAGCGAAAGGCTTGAAGCGAAAGATGTAACTCTGTGAGATGAATTGACAGAACACAGAGCAGTTTCTCAGAAAGCTTCTTTCCAGTTTTGAACGGAAGATATTTCCTTTTTCACCGTAGCCCTCAATGGGCTTCCAAATATCACTTTGCCAATTCCACAGAAGAACAGCCTTAGCGAAAGTCTTCTTGAAGGAAAGATGCAACTCTGTGAGATGAATTAACAGAACACAGAGCACTTTCTCAGAAAGCTTCTTTCCGGTTTTGAATGGAAGATATTTCCTTTTCAACATAGCCCTCTGTGGGCTTCCAAATATCCTTTGCCAATTCCACAAGAACAGCCTTAGCGAAGGCTTCTTGAAGGAAAGATGTAACTCTGTGAGTTGAATTAACAGAAAACAGAAGGGTTTCTCAGAAAGCTTCTTTCCAGTTTTAACGGAAGATATTTCCTTTTTCACCATAGCCCTCTATGGGCTTCCAAATATCCTTTGCCAATTCCACAAGAACAGCCTTAGGGAAAGGCTTCTTGAAGGAAAGATGTAACTCTGTGAGATGAATTAAGAGAACACAGAGCAGTTTCAGAAAGTTTATTTCCGGTTTTGAACGGAAGATATTTCCTTTTTCACCATAGCCGCTCATGGGCTTCCAAATATCCTTTGCTAATTCCACAAGAACTGCCTTAGCGAAAGGCTTTTGAAGGGAAAGATGTAACTCTGTGAGATGAATTAACAGAACACAGAGCAGTTTCAGAAGGATTCTTTTCCAGTTTTGAGCGGAAGATACTTCCTTTTTCACCATAGCCCTCTATGGGCTTCCAAATATCGCTTTGCCAACTCCACAAGAACAGCCTTAGCGAAAGGCTTGAAGGAAGGATTTAACTCTGCAAGATGAATTAACAGAACACAGAGCAGTTTCTCAGAAAGCTTCTTTCCAGTTTTGAACGGAAGATATTTTTTCACCATAGCCCTCTATGGGCTTCCAAATATCACTCTGCCTATTCCACAAGAACTGCCTTAGCGAAAGGCTTCTTGAAGGGAAAGATGTAACTCTGTGAGATGAATTAACAGAACACAGAGCAGATTCTCAGAAAGCTTCTTTACAGTTTTGAACGGAAGATATTTCCTTTTTCACCATAGCCCTCTATGGGCTTCCAAATATCCCTTTGCCAATTCCACAAGAACATCCTTAGCGAAAGTCTTCTTGAAGGGAATGATGTAACTCTGTGAGATGAATTAACAGAACACAGAGCAGTTTCTCAGAAAGCTTCTTTCCAGTTTTGAACGGAAGATATTTCCTTTTTCACCATAGCCCTCTATGGGCTTCCAAATATCCCTTTGCCAATTCCACAAGAACAGCCTTAGCGAAAGGCTTCTTGAAGGAAAGATGCAACTCTGTGAGATGAATTAACAGAACACAGAGCACTTTCTCAGAAAGCTTCTTTCCGGTTTTGAATGGAAGATATTTCCTTTTCAACATAGCCCTCTGTGGGCTTCCAAATATCCTTGCCAATTCCACAAGAACAGCCTTAGGGAAAGGCTTCTTGAAGGAAAGATGTAACTCTGTGAGTTGAATTAACAGAACACAGAGCAGTTTCTCAAGCTTCTTTCCAGTTTTAACGGAAGATATTTTTTCACCTTACCCCTCTATGGGCTTCCAAATATCCTTTGCTAATTCCACAAGAACAGCCTTAGGGAAAGGCTTTGAAGGAAAGATGTAACTCTGTGAGATGAATTAACAGAACACAGAGCAGTTTCTCAGAAAGTTTCTTTCCAGTTTTGAACGGAAGATATTTCCTTTTTCACCATAGCCTCTATGTGCTTCCAAATATAACTTTGCTAATTCCACAAGAACAGCGGAAAGGCTTTTTGAAGGGAAAGATGTAACTGTGAGATGAATTAACAGAACACAGAGCAGTTTCAGAAGGATTCTTCCAGTTTTGAGCGGAAGATACTTCCTTTTTCACCATAGCCCTCTATGGGCTTCCAAATATCGCTTTGCCAACTCCACAAGAACAGCCTTAGCGAAAGGCTTGAAGGAAGATTTAACTCTGCAAGATGAATTAACAGAACACAGAGCAGTTTCTCAGAAAGCTTCTTTCCAGGTTTTGAACGGAAGATATTTTTTCACCATAGCCTCTATGGGCTTCCAAATATCACTCTGCCTATTCCACAAGAACTGCCTTAGCGAAAGGCTTCTTGAAGGAAAGATGCAACTCTGTGAGATGAATTAACAGAACACAGAGCAGATTCTCAGAAAGCTTCTTTACAGTTTTGAACGGAAGATATTTTTTCACCATAGCCCTATGGGCTTCCAAATATCCTTTGCCAATTCCACAAGAACATCCTTAGCGAAAGTCTTCTTGAAGGGAATGATGTAACTCTGTGAGATGAATTAACACAGAGCAGTTTCTCAGAAGCTTCTTTCCATTTTGAACGGAAGATATTTCCTTTTTCACCATAGCCTCTATGGGCTTCCAAATATCCTTGCCAATTCCACAAGAACAGCCTTAGGGAAAGGCTTCTTGAAGGAAAGATGTAACTCTGTGAGATGAATTAACAGAACACAGAGCAGTTTCTCAGAAAGATTCCTTCCAATTTTGAACGGAAGATATTTCCTTTTTCACCATAGCCCTCAATGGGCTTCCAAATATCACTTTGCCAATTCCACAAGAACAGCCTTAGCGAAGGCTTTGAAGGAAAGATGTAACTCTGTGAGATGAATTAACAGAACACAGAGCAGTTTCAGAAAGATTCTTTCCAGTTTTGAACGGAAGATACTTCCTTTTTCACCATAGCCCCATATGGGCTTCCAAATATCACTTTGCCAATTCCACAAGAACAACCTTAGCGAAAGTCTTCTTGAAGGGAAAGATGTAACCTGTGAGATGAATTAACAGAACACAGAGCAGTTTCTCAGAAAGCTTCTTTCCGGTTTTGAACGGAAGATACCTTTTTCACCATAGCCCTCTATGGGCTTCCAAATATCACTTTGCTAATTCCACAAGAACAGCCTTAGCGAAAGGCTTTGAAGGAAAGATGTAACTCTGTGAGATGAATTAACAGAACACAGAGCAGTTTCTCAGAAAGCTTCTTTCCGTTTTGAACGGAAGATATTTCTTTTCACCATAGCCCTCTATGGGCTTCCAAATATCACTCTGCTAATTCCACAAGAACAGCCTTAGCGAAAGGCTTCTTGAAGTAAAAGATGTAACTCTGAGAGATGAATTAACAGAACACAGAGCAGTTTCTCAGAAAGCTTCTTCCAGTTTTGAACGGAAGATATTTCCTTTTTCACCATAGCCCTCAATGGGCTTCCAAATATCCTTTCCAATTCCACAAGAACAGCCTTAGCCAAAGGCTTTTGAAGGAAAGATGTAACTCTGTGAGACGAATTAACAGAACACAGAGCAGTTTCTCAGAAAGCTTCTTCCGGTTTTGAACGGAAGATATTTCCTTTTTCACCATAGCCCTCTATGGGCTTCAAATATCCTTTGCCAATTCCACAAGAACAGCCTTAGCGAAAGGCTTGAAGGAAAGATGTAACTCTGTGAGTTGAATTAACAGAACACAGAGCAGTTTCTCAGAAAGTTTCTTTCCAGTTTTTAACGGAAGATATTTCCTTTTTCACCATAGCCCTATATGGGCTTCCAAATATCCTTGCTAATTCCTCAAGAACAGCCTTAGCGAAAGGCTTTGAAGGGAAAGATGTAACTCTGTGAGAAGAATTAACAGAACACAGAGCATTTTCTCAGAAAGGTTCTTTCCAGTTTTGAACGGAAGATATTTTTTCATCATAGCCCTCTATGGGCTTCCAAATATCACTCTGCCAATTCCACAAGAACAGCCTTAGCGAAAGGCTTTGAAGGAAAGATGTAACTCTGTGGGATGAATTAACAGAACACAGAGCAGTTTCTCAGAAAGCTTCTTTCCAGTTTTGAACGGAAGATATTTTTTCACCATAGCCTCTATGGGCTTCCAAATATCCTTTCCCAATTCCACAAGAACAGCCTTAGCTTAAAGGCTTCTTGAAGGGAATGATGTAACTCTGTGAGATGAATTAACAGAACACAGAGCAGTTTCTCAGAAAGCTTCTTTCCAGTTTTGAACGGAAGATGTTTCCTTTTTCACCGTAGCCCTCTATGAGCTTCCAAATATCACTTTGCCAATTCCACAAGAACAGCCTTAGCGAAAGGCTTTGAAGGAAAGATGTAACTCTGTGAGATGAATTAACAGAACACAGAGCAGTTTCTCAGAAAGCTTCTTTCCAGTTTTGAACGGAAGATATTTCCTTTTTCACCATAGCCCTCTGTGGGCTTCCAAATATCCCTTTGCCAATTCCACAAGAACAGCCTTAGCAAAAAGATTCTTGAAGAGAAAGATGTAACTCTGTGAGATGAATTAACAGAACACAGAGCAGTTTCTCAGAAAGCTTCTTTCCAGTTTTGAACGGAAGATATTTTTTCACCTTCTCTGGGCTTCCAAATATCCCCTTGCCAATTCCACAAGAACAGCCTTAGCGAAAGGCTTCTTGAAGGGAAAGATGTAACACTGTGAGATAAATTAACAGAACACAGAGCAGTTTCTCAGAAAGCTTCTTTCCAGTTTTGAACGGAAGATATTTCCTTTTTCCCCGTAGCCCTCAATGGGCTTCCAAATATCACTTTGCCAATTCCACAAGAGCAGCCTTAGCGAAAGGCTTCTTGAAGGGAAAGTTGTAATTCTGTGAGATGAATTAACAGAACACAGAGCAGTTTCTCAGAAAGCTTCTTTCCGGTTTTGAACGGAAGATACTTCCTTTTTCACCATAGCCCTCTATGGGCTTCCAAATATCCTTTGCCAATTCCACAAGAACAGCCTTAGCGAAAGGCTTCTTGAAGGAAAGATGTAACTCTGTGAGTTGAATTAACAGAAAACAGAAGGGTTTCTCAGAAAGCTTCTTTCCAGTTTTTAACGGAAGATATTTCCTTTTTCACCTTAGCCCTCTATGGGCTTCCAAATATCCCTTTGCCAATTCCACAAGAACAGCCTTAGCGAAAGGCTTTGAAGGAAAGATGTAACTCTGTGAGATGAATTAACAGAACACAGAGCATTTTCTCAGAAAGCTTCTTTCCAGTTTTGAACGGAAGATATTTCCTTTTTCACCATAGCCTCTATGGGCTTCAAATATCCTTTGCCAATTCCTCAAGAGCAGCCTTAGCGAAAGGCTTCTTGAAGAGAAAGATGTAACTCTGTGAGATGAATTAACAGAACACAGAGCAGTTTCTCAGAAAGCTTCTTTCCAGTTTTGAACGGAAGATATTTCCTTTTTCACCATAGCCCTTATGGACTTCCAAATATCCCCTTGCCAATTCCACAAGAACAGCCTTAGCGAAAGGCTCCTTGAAGGGAAGGATGTAACTCGGTGAGATGAATTAACAGAACACAGAGCAGTTTCTCAGAAAGCTTCTTTCCAGTTTTGAACGGAAGATATTTCCTTTTTAACCATAGGCCTATATGGGCTTCCAAATATCACTTTGCCAATTACACAAGAACAACCTTAGCGAAAGGCTTCTTGAAGGGACAGATGTAACTCTGTTAGATGAATTAACAGAACACAGAGCAGTTTCTCAGAAAGCTTCTTTCCAATTTTGAACGGAAGATATTTCCTTTTTCCCCGTAGCCCTCTATGGGCTTCCAAATATCACTTTGCCAATTCCACAAGAACAGCCTTAGCGAAAGGCTTCTTGAAGAGAAAGATGTAACTGTGTGAGATGAATTAACAGAACACAGAGCAGATTCTCAGAAAGCTTCTTTACAGTTTTGAACGGAAGATATTTCCTTTTTCACCATAGCCCTCTATGGGCTTCCAAATATCCCTTTGCCAATTCCACAAGAACATCCTTAGCGAAAGTCTTCTTGAAGGAATGATGTAACCTGTGAGATGAATTAACAGAACACAGAGCAGTTTCTCAGAAGGCTTCTTTCCATTTTTGAACGGAAGATATTTCCTTTTTCAACATAGCCCTCTATGGGCTTCCAAATATCACTTTGCCAATTCCACAAGAACAGCCTTAGCGAAAGGCTTCTTGAAGGGAAAGATGTAACTCTGTGAGATGAATTAACAGAACACAGAGCAGTTTCTCAGAAAGCTTCTTTCCGTTTTGAACGGAAGATATTTTTTCACCATAGCCCTCTATGGGCTTCCAAATATCCCTTTGCCAATTCCACAAGAACAGCCTTAGCGAAAGGCTTCTTGAAGGGAAAGATGTAACTCTGTGAGTTGAATTAACAGAAAACAGAAGGGTTTCTCAGAAAGCTTCTTTCCAGTTTTTAACAGAAGATATTTCCTTTTTCACCTTAACCCTCTATGGGCTTCCAAATATCCCTTTGCCAATTCCTCAAGAACAGCCTTAGCGAAAGGCTTCTTGAAGGGAAAGATGTAACTCTGTGAGATGAATTAACAGAACACAGAGCATTTTCTCAGAAAGCTTCTTTCCAATTTTGAACAGAAGATATTTCCTTTTTCACCATAGCCCTCTATGGGCTTCCAAATATCCCTTTGCGAATTCCTCAAGAACAGCCTTAGCGAAAGGCTTCTTGAAGGAAAGATGTAACGCTGTGAGAAGAATTAACAGAACACAGAGCATTTTCTCAGAAAGGTTCTTTCCAGTTTTGAACGGAAGATATTTCCTTTTTCACCATAGCCCTCTATGGGCTTCCAAATATCACTCTGCCAATTCCACAAGAACAGCCTTAGCGAAAGGCTTTGAAGGAAAGATGTAACTCTGTGAGATGAATTAACAGAACACAGAGCAGTTTCTCAGAAAGCTTCTTTCCGGTTTTGAACGGAAGATATTTCCTTTTTCACCATAGCCTCTATGGGCTTCCAAATATCACTTTGCCAATTCCACAAGAACAGCCTTAGCGAAAGGCTTCTTGAAGGAAAGATGTAACTCTGAGATGAATTAACAGAACACAGAGCAGTTTCTCAGAAAGCTTCTTTTCAGTTTTGAACGGAAGATATTTCCTTTTTCACCATAGCCCTCTATGGGCTTCCAAATATCCTTTGCAATTCCACAAGAACAGCCTTAGCGAAAGGCTTCTTGAAGAGAAAGATGTAACTCTGTGAGATGAATTAACAGAACACAGAGCAGTTTCAGAAAGCTTCTTTCCAGTTTTGAACGGAAGATATTTCCTTTTTCACCATAGCCCTCTATGGGCTTCCAAATATCCTTTGCCAATTCCACAAGAACAGCCTTAGCGAAAGGCTTTTGAAGGGAAAGATGTAACTCTGTGAGATGAATTAACAGAACACAGAGCAGTTTCTCAGAAAGCTTCTTCCAGTTTTGAACGGAAGATATTTCCTTTTTCACCATAGCCCTCTAGTGGCTTCCAAATATCCTTTGCCAATTCCACAAGAACAGCCTTAGCGAAAGGCTTGAAGGAAAGATGTAACTCTGTGAGATGAATTAACAGAACACAGAGCAGTTTCTCAGAAAGTTCTTTCCAGTTTTGAACGGAAGATATTTCCTTTTTCACCGTAGCCCTCAATGGGCTTCCAAATATCACTTTGCCAATTCCAGAAGAACAGCCTTAGCGAAAGTCTTCTTGAAGGAAAGATGCAACTCTGTGAGATGAATTAACAGAACACAGAGCACTTTCTCAGAAAGCTTCTTTCCAGTTTTGAATGGAAGATATTTCCTTTTCAACATAGCCTCTGTGGGCTTCCAAATATCCTTTGCTAATTCCACAAGAACAGCCTTAGCGAAAGGCTTCTTGATGGGAAAGATGTAACTCTGTGAGTTGAATTAACAGAAAACAGAAGGGTTTCTCAGAAAGCTTCTTTCCAGTTTTTAACGGAAGATATTTCCTTTTCACCTTACCCCTCTATGGGCTTCCAAATATCGCTTTGCCAACTCCACAAGAACAGCCTTAGGGAAAGGCTTGAAGGAAAGATGTAACTCTGTGAGATGAATTAAGAGAACACAGAGCAGTTTCTCAGAAAGCTTATTTCCGGTTTTGAACGGAAGATATTTTTTTCACCATAGCCCTCTATGTGCTTCCAAATATCACTTGCCAATTCCACAAGAACTGCCTTAGCGAAAGGCTTCTTGAAGGAAAGATGTAACTCTGTGAGATGAATTAACAGAACACAGAGCAGTTTCTCAGAAGGATTCTTTCCAGTTTTGAGCGGAAGATATTTCCTTTTTCACCATAGCCCTCTATGGGCTTCCAAATATCGCTTTGCCAACTCCACAAGAACAGCCTTAGCGAAAGGCTTCTTGAAGGAAAGATTTAACTCTGCAAGATGAATTAACAGAACACAGAGCAGTTTCTCATAAAGCTTCTTTCCGGTTTTGAACGGAAGATATTTCCTTTTTCACCATAGCCTCTATGGGCTTCCAAATATCACTCTGCCTATTCCACAAGAACTGCCTTAGCGAAAGGCTTCTTGAAGGAAAGATGTAACTCTGTGAGATGAATTAACAGAACACAGAGCAGTTTCAGAAAGCTTCTTTCCAGTTTTGAATGGAAGATATTTCCTTTTCACCATAGCCTCTATGGGCTTCCAAATATCCTTTGCCAATTCCTCAAGAACAGCCTTAGCGAAAAGCTTCTTGAAGGAAAGATGTAACTCTGTGGGATGAATTAACAGAACACAGAGCAGTTTCTCAGAAAGCTTCTTTCCAGTTTTGAACGGAAGATATATCCTTTTTCAACATAGCCTCTATGGCTTCCAAATATCCTTTGCTAATTCCACAAGAACAGCCTTAGCGAAAGGCTTTTGAAGGAAAGATGTAACTCTGTGAGATGAATTAACACAACACAGAGCAGTTTCTCAGAAAGATTCTTTCCAGTTTTGAACGGAAGATATTTCCTTTTCACCATAGCTCTATGGGCTTCCAAATATCCTTTGCTAATTCCACAAGAACAGCCTTAGCGAAAGGCTTCTTGAAGTGAAAGATGTAACTCTGTGAGATGAATTAACAGAACACAGAGCCATTTCTCAGAAAGCTTTTTCCAGTTTTGAACGGAAGATATTTCCTTTTTCACCGTAGCCCTCAATGGGCTTCCAAATATCACTTGCCAATTCCAGAAGAACAGCCTTAGCGAAAGGCTTCTTGAAGGAAAGATGCAACTCTGTGAGATGAATTAACAGAACACAGAGCACTTTCTCAGAAAGCTTCTTTCCAGTTTTGAATGGAAGATATTTCCTTTTCAACATAGCCTCTGTGGGCTTCCAAATATCCTTTGCCAATTCCACAAGAACAGCCTTAGCGAAAGGCTTCTTGATGGGAAAGATGTAACTCTGTGAGTTGAATTAACAGAAAACAGAAGGGTTTCTCAGAAAGCTTCTTTCCAGTTTTGAACGGAAGATATTTCCTTTTTCACCTTACCTCTATGGGCTTCCAAATATCCTTTGCCAATTCCACAAGAACAGCCTTAGGGAAAGGCTTCTTGAAGGAAAGATGTAACTCTGTGAGATGAATTAAGAGAACACAGAGCAGTTTCTCAGAAAGCTTCTTTCCAGTTTTGAACGGAAGATATTTCCTTTTTCACCATAGCCTCTATGTGCTTCCAAATATAACTTTGCCAATTCCACAAGAACAGCCTTAGCGAAAGGCTTTTGAAGGAAAGATGTAACTCTGTGAGATGAATTAACAGAACACAGAGCAGTTTCTCAGAAGGATTCTTTCCAGTTTTGAGCGGAAGATATTTCCTTTTTCACCATAGCCCTCAATGGCTTCCAAATATCCTTTGCCAATTCCACAAGAACAGCCTTAGCGAAAGGCTTGAAGGAAAGATGTAACTCTGCAAGATGAATTAACAGAACACAGAGCAGTTTCTCATAAAGCTTCTTTCCGGTTTTGAACGGAAGATATTTCCTTTTTCACCGTAGCCCTCTATGGGCTTCCAAATATCACTCTGCCTATTCCACAAGAACTGCCTTAGCGAAAGGCTTCTTGAAGGGAAAGATGTAACTCTGTGAGATGAATTAACAGAACACAGAGCAGTTTCTCAGAAAGCTTCTTTCCAGTTTTGAATGGAAGATATTTCCTTTTTCAGCATAGCCTTCTACGGGCTTCCAAATATCCCTTTGCCAATTCCTCAAGAACAGCCTTAGCGAAAAGCTTCTTGAAGGGAAAGATGTAACTCTGTGGGATGAATTAACAGAACACAGAGCAGTTTCTCAGAAAGCTTCTTTCCAGTTTTGAACGGAAGATATATCCTTTTTCAACATAGCCCTCTATGGGCTTCCAAATATCCCTTTGCCAATTCCACAAGAACAGCCTTAGCGAAAGGCTTTTGAAGGAAAGATGTAACTGTGAGATGAATTAACAGAACACAGAGCAGTTTCTCAGAAAGCTTTTTCCAGTTTTGAATGGAAGATATTTCCTTTTCACCATAGCCCTCTACGGGCTTCCAAATATCCTTTGCCAATTCCACAAGAACAGCCTTAGCGAAAAGCTTCTTGAAGGAAAGATGTAACTCTGAGATGAATTAACAGAACACAGAGCAGTTTCTCAGAAAGCTTCTTTCCAGTTTTGAACGGAAGATATTTCCTTTTCAACATAGCCTCTATGGGCTTCCAAATATCCTTTGCCAATTCCACAAGAACAGCCTTAGCGAAAGGCTTCTTGAAGGAAAGATGTAACTCTGAGATGAATTAACAGAACACAGAGCAGTTTCTCAGAAAGATTCTTTCCAGTTTTGAACGGAAGATATTTCCTTTTTCACCATAGCCCTCTATGGGCTTCCAAATATCCTTTGCCAATTCCACAAGAACAGCCTTAGCGAAAGGCTTCTTGAAGTGAAAGATGTAACTCTGTGAGATGAATTAACAGAACACAGAGCCATTTCTCAGAAAGCTTCTTTCCAGTTTTGAACGGAAGATATTTCCTTTTCACCATAGCCTTCACGGGCTTCCAAATATCCTTGCCAATTCCAGAAGAACAGCCTTAGCGAAAGGCTTCTTGAAGGAAAGATGTAACTCTGTGGGATGAATTAACAGAACACAGAGCAGTTTCTCAGAAAGCTTCTTTCCAGTTTTGAACGGAAGATATTTCCTTTTTCACCATAGCCCTCTATGGGCTTCCAAATATCCTTTGCCAATTCCACAAGAACAGCCTTAGCGAAAGTCTTCTTGAAGGAATGATGTAACTCTGTGAGATGAATTAACAGAACACAGAGCAGTTTCTCAGAAAGCTTCTTTCCAGTTTTGAACGGAAGATATTTCCTTTTTCACCATAGCCTCTATGGGCTTCCAAATATCCTTTGCCAATTCCACAAGAACAGCCTTAGCGAAAGGCTTCTTGAAGGAATGATGTAACTCTGTGAGATGAATTAACAGAACACAGAGCAGTTTCTCAAGCTTCTTTCCAGTTTTGAACGGAAGATATTTCCTTTTTCACCGTAGCCCTCAATGGGCTTCCAAATATCACTTTGCCAATTCCACAAGAACAGCCTTAGCGAAAGGCTTCTTGAAGGAAAGATGTAACTCTGTGAGATGAATTAACAGAACACAGAGCAGTTTCTCAGAAAGCTTCTTTCCAGTTTTGAACGGAAGATATTTCCTTTTTCACCATAGCTCTATGGGCTTCCAAATATCCTTTTCCAATTCCTCAAGAACAGCCTTAGCGAAAGGCTTCTTGAAGGAAAGATGTAACTCTGTGAGATGAATTAACAGAACACAGAGCAGTTTCTCAGAAAGCTTTTTCCAGTTTTGAACGGAAGATATTTCCTTTTTCACCATAGCCCTCTATGGGCTTCCAAATATCCTTTGCCAATTCCACAAGAACAGCCTTAGCGAAAGGCTTCTTGAAGGAAAGATGTAACTCTGTGAGATGAATTAACAGAACACAGAGCAGTTTCTCAGAAAGCTTCTTTCCAGTTTTGAACGGAAGATATTTCCTTTTTCACCATAGCCCTCAATGGGCTTCCAAATATCACTTTGCCAATTCCAGAAGAACAGCCTTAGCGAAAGTCTTCTTGAAGGAAAGATGTAACTCTGTGAGATGAATTAACAGAACACAGAGCAGTTTCTCAGAAAGCTTCTTTCCAGTTTTGAATGGAAGATACTTCCTTTTTCACCATAGCCCTCTATGGGCTTCCAAATATCCTTTGCCAATTCCACAAGAACAGCCTTAGCGAAAGGCTTCTTGAAGGAAAGATGTAACTCTGTGAGATGAATTAACAGAAAACAGAGCAGTTTCTCAGAAAGCTTCTTTCCAGTTTTGAACGGAAGATATTTCCTTTTTCACCTTACCCTCTATGGGCTTCCAAATATCCTTTGCCAATTCCACAAGAACAGCCTTAGCGAAAGGCTTCTTGAAGGAAGATGTAACTCTGTGAGATGAATTAACAGAACACAGAGCAGTTTCTCAGAAAGCTTCTTTCCAGTTTTGAACGGAAGATATTTCCTTTTAACCCGTAGCCCTCAATGGGCTTCCAAATATCACTTTGCCAATTCCACAAGAACAGCCTTAGCGAAAGGCTTCTTGAAGGGAAAGATGTAACTCTGTGAGATGAATTAACAGAACACAGAGCAGTTTCTCAGAAAGCTTTTTCCAGTTTTGAACGGAAGATATTTCTTTTTCACCATAGCCCTCTATGGGCTTCCAAATATCACTTTGCCAATTCCACAAGAACAGCCTTAGCGAAAATCTTCTTGAAGGGAAAGATGTAACTCTGTGAGATGAATTAACAGAACACAGAGCAGTTTCTCAGAAAGCTTCTTTCCAGTTTTGAACGGAAGATATTTCCTTTTTCACCATAGCCCTCTATGGGCTTCCAAATATCACTTTGCCAATTCCACAAGAACAGCCTTAGCGAAAGGCTTCTTGAAGGAAAGATGTAACTCTGTGAGATGAATTAACAGAACACAGAGCAGTTTCTCAGAAAGCTTCTTCCAGTTTTGAACGGAAGATATTTCCTTTTCACCATAGCCCTCATGGGCTTCCAAATATCACTTTGCTAATTCCACAAGAACAGCCTTAGCGAAAGGCTTCTTGAAGAGAAAGATGTAACTGTGTGAGATGAATTAACAGAACACAGAGCAGTTTCTCAGAAAGCTTCTTCCAGTTTTGAACGGAAGATATTTCCTTTTTCACCATAGCCCTCTATGGGCTTCCAAATATCACTTTGCCAATTCCACAAGAACAGCCTTAGCGAAAGGCTTCTTGAAGGAAAGATGTAACTCTGTGAGATGAATTAACAGAACACAGAGCAGTTTCTCAGAAAGCTTCTTTCCAATTTTGAACGGAAGATATTTCCTTTTCACCATAGCCCTCTATGGGCTTCCAAATATCCTTTGCCAATTCCACAAGAACAGCCTTAGCGAAAGGCTTCTTGAAGGAAAGATGTAACCTGTGAGATGAATTAACAGAACACAGAGCAGTTTCTCAGAAAGCTTCTTTCCAGTTTTTAACGGAAGATATTTCCTTTTTCACCATAGCCCTCTATGGGCTTCCAAATATCACTTTGCCAATTCCACAAGAACAGCCTTAGCGAAAGGCTTCTTGAAGGAAAGATGTAACTCTGTGAGATGAATTAACAGAACACAGAGCAGTTTCTCAGAAAGCTTCTTCCAGTTTTGAACGGAAGATATTTCCTTTTTCACCATAGCCCTCATGGGCTTCCAAATATCACTTTGCCAATTCCTCAAGAACAGCCTTAGCGAAAGGCTTCTTGAAGAGAAAGATGTAACCTGTGAGATGAATTAACAGAACACAGAGCAGTTTCTCAGAAAGCTTCTTTCCAGTTTTGAACGGAAGATATTTCCTTTTCAGCATAGCCCTCTATGGGCTTCCAAATATCCTTTGCTAATTCCACAAGAACAGCCTTAGCGAAAGGCTTCTTGAAGGGAAAGATGTAACTCTGTGAGTTGAATTAACAGAACACAGAGCATTTTCTCAGAAAGCTTCTTTCCAGTTTTGAACGGAAGATATTTCCTTTTTCACCGTAGCCCTCTATGGGCTTCCAAATATCCTTTGCTAATTCCACAAGAACAGCCTTAGCGAAAGTCTTCTTGAAGGAAAGATGTAACTCTGTGAGATGAATTAACAGAACACAGAGCAGTTTCTCAGAAAGCTTCTTTCCGGTTTTGAACGGAAGATATTTTTTTCACCATAGCCCTCTGTGGGCTTCCAAATATCCTTTGCCAATTCCACAAGAACAGCCTTAGCGAAAGGCTTCTTGAAGGAAAGATGTAACTCTGTGAGATGAATTAACAGAACACAGAGCAGTTTCTCAGAAAGCTTCTTTCCAGTTTTTAACGGAAGATATTTCCTTTTCACCATAGCCCTCTATGGGCTTCCAAATATCCTTTGCCAATTCCACAAGAACAGCCTTAGCGAAAGGCTTCTTGAAGGAAAGATGTAACTCTGTGAGATGAATTAACAGAACACAGAGCAGTTTCTCAGAAAGCTTCTTTCCGGTTTTGAACGGAAGATATTTCCTTTTCACCATAGCCCTCTATGGGCTTCCAAATATCACTTTGCCAATTCCACAAGAACTGCCTTAGCGAAAGGCTTCTTGAAGGAAAGATGTAACCTGTGAGATGAATTAACAGAACACAGAGCAGTTTCTCAGAAAGCTTCTTTCCAGTTTTGAGCGGAAGATATTTCCTTTTCACCATAGCCTCTATGGGCTTCCAAATATCACTTTGCCAATTCCTCAAGAACAGCCTTAGCGAAAGCTTCTTGAAGGAAAGATGTAACTCTGTGAGATGAATTAACAGAACACAGAGCAGTTTCTCAGAAAGCTTCTTTCCAGTTTTGAACGGAAGATATTTCCTTTTCACCATAGCCCTCTATGGGCTTCCAAATATCCTTGCCAATTCCACAAGAACAGCCTTAGCGAAAGGCTTCTTGAAGGAAAGATGTAACTCTGTGAGATGAATTAACAGAACACAGAGCAGTTTCTCAGAAAGCTTCTTTCCAGTTTTGAACGGAAGATATTTCCTTTTTCACCATAGCCCTATGGGCTTCCAAATATCCTTTGCCAATTCCACAAGAACAGCCTTAGCGAAAGGCTTCTTGAAGTGAAAGATGTAACTCTGTGAGATGAATTAACAGAACACAGAGCAGTTTCTCAGAAAGCTTTTTCCAGTTTTGAACGGAAGATATTTCCTTTTTCACCGTAGCCCTCAATGGGCTTCCAAATATCACTTTGCCAATTCCACAAGAACAGCCTTAGCGAAAGGCTTCTTGAAGGAAAGATGCAACTCTGTGAGATGAATTAACAGAACACAGAGCACTTTCTCAGAAAGCTTCTTTCCGGTTTTGAACGGAAGATATTTCCTTTTTCACCATAGCCCTCTGTGGGCTTCAAATATCCTTTGCTAATTCCACAAGAACAGCCTTAGCGAAAGGCTTCTTAAAGGAAAGATGTAACTCTGTGAGTTGAATTAACAGAAAACAGAAGGGTTTCTCAGAAAGCTTCTTTCCAGTTTTTAACGGAAGATATTTCCTTTTTCACCTTAGCCCTCTATGGGCTTCCAAATATCCCTTTGCCAATTCCACAAGAACAGCCTTAGCGAAAGGCTTCTTGAAGGAAAGATGTAACTCTGTGAGATGAATTAACAGAACACAGAGCAGTTTCTCAGAAAGCTTCTTTCCAGTTTTGAACGGAAGATATTTCCTTTTTCACCATAGCCCTCTATGGGCTTCCAAATATCCCTTTGCCAATTCCACAAGAACAGCCTTAGCGAAAGGCTTCTTGAAGGGAAAGATGTAACTCTGTGAGATGAATTAACAGAACACAGAGCAGTTTCTCAGAAGGATTCTTTCCAGTTTTGAGCGGAAGATATTTCCTTTTTCACCATAGCCCTCTATGGGCTTCCAAATATCCTCTGCCAATTCCACAAGAACAGCCTTAGCGAAAGGCTTCTTGAAGGGAAAGATTAACTCTGCAAGATGAATTAACAGAACACAGAGCAGTTTCTCAGAAAGCTTCTTTCCGGTTTTGAACGGAAGATATTTCCTTTTTCACCATAGCCCTCTATGGGCTTCCAAATATCCTCTGCCTATTCCACAAGAACTGCCTTAGCGAAAGGCTTTGAAGGGAAAGATGTAACTCTGTGAGATGAATTAACAGAACACAGAGCAGTTTCTCAGAAAGCTTCTTTCCAGTTTTGAACGGAAGATATTTCCTTTTTCACCATAGCCCTCTATGGGCTTCCAAATATCCTTTGCCAATTCCACAAGAACAGCCTTAGCGAAAGGCTTCTTGAAGGAAAGATGTAACTCTGTGAGATGAATTAACAGAACACAGAGCAGTTTCTCAGAAAGCTTCTTTCCAGTTTTGAGCGGAAGATATATCCTTTTCAACATAGCCCTCTATGGGCTTCAAATATCACTTTGCTAATTCCACAAGAACAGCCTTAGCGAAAGCTTCTTGAAGGAAAGATGTAACTCTGTGAGATGAATTAACAGAACACAGAGCAGTTTCTCAGAAAGCTTCTTTCCAGTTTTGAACGGAAGATATTTCCTTTTCACCATAGCCCTCATGGGCTTCCAAATATCCTTTGCCAATTCCACAAGAACAGCCTTAGCAAAGGCTTCTTGAAGTGAAAGATGTAACTCTGTGAGATGAATTAACAGAACACAGAGCAGTTTCTCAGAAAGCTTCTTTCCAGTTTTGAACGGAAGATATTTCCTTTTTCACCATAGCCCTCTCTGGGCTTCCAAATATCCCTTGCCAATTCCACAAGAACAGCCTTAGCAAAAGGCTTCTTGAAGGAAAGATGTAACTCTGTGAGATGAATTAACAGAACACAGAGCAGTTTCTCAGAAAGCTTCTTTCCAGTTTTGAACGGAAGATATTTCCTTTTTCACCATAGCCCTCTATGGGCTTCCAAATATCACTTTGCCAATTCCACAAGAACAGCCTTAGCGAAAGGCTTCTTGAAGGAAAGATGTAACTCTGTGAGATGAATTAACAGAACACAGAGCAGTTTCTCAGAAAGCTTCTTTCCAGTTTTGAACGGAAGATATTTCCTTTTCACCATAGCCCTCTATGGGCTTCCAAATATCCTTTGCTAATTCCACAAGAACAGCCTTAGCGAAAGGCTTCTTGAAGGAAAGATGTAACTCTGTGAGATGAATTAACAGAACACAGAGCAGTTTCTCAGAAAGCTTCTTTCCAGTTTTTAACGGAAGATATTTCCTTTTCACCTTAGCCCTCTATGGGCTTCCAAATATCCTTTGCCAATTCCACAAGAACAGCCTTAGCGAAAGGCTTCTTGAAGGAAAGATGTAACTCTGTGAGATGAATTAACAGAACACAGAGCAGTTTCTCAGAAAGCTTCTTTCCAGTTTTGAACGGAAGATATTTCCTTTTCACCATAGCCCTCTATGGGCTTCCAAATATCCTTTGCCAATTCCTCAAGAACAGCCTTAGCGAAAGGCTTCTTGAAGGAAAGATGTAACTCTGTGAGATGAATTAACAGAACACAGAGCAGTTTCTCAGAAAGCTTCTTTCCAGTTTTGAACGGAAGATATTTTTTCACCATAGCCCTCTATGGGCTTCCAAATATCACTTTGCCAATTCCACAAGAACAGCCTTAGCGAAAGGCTTCTTGAAGGAAAGATGTAACTCTGTGAGATGAATTAAGAGAACACAGAGCAGTTTCTCAGAAAGCTTCTTTCCAGTTTTGAACGGAAGATATTTCCTTTTTCACCATAGCCCTCTATGGGCTTCAAATATCACTTTGCCAATTCCACAAGAGCAGCCTTAGCGAAAGGCTTCTTGAAGGAAAGATGTAACTCTGAGATGAATTAACAGAACACAGAGCAGTTTCTCATAAAGCTTCTTTCCAGTTTTGAACGGAAGATATTTCCTTTTTCACCATAGCCCTCTGGGCTTCCAAATATCCTTTGCTAATTCCACAAGAACAGCCTTAGCGAAAGGCTTCTTGAAGGAAAGATGTAACTCTGTGAGATGAATTAACAGAACACAGAGCAGTTTCTCAGAAAGCTTTTTCCAGTTTTGAACGGAAGATATTTCCTTTTTCACCATAGCCCTCTATGGGCTTCCAAATATCCCTTTGCCAATTCCACAAGAACAGCCTTAGCGAAAGGCTTCTTGAAGGAAAGATGTAACTCTGTGAGATGAATTAACAGAACACAGAGCAGTTTCTCAGAAAGCTTCTTCCAGTTTTGAACGGAAGATATTTCCTTTTTCACCGTAGCCCTCAATGGGCTTCCAAATATCACTTTGCCAATTCCACAAGAACAGCCTTAGCGAAAGGCTTTTGAAGGAAAGATGTAACTCTGTGAGATGAATTAACAGAACACAGAGCAGTTTCTCAGAAAGCTTCTTTCCAGTTTTGAACGGAAGATATTTTTTTCACCATAGCCCTATATGGGCTTCCAAATATCACTTTGCCAATTCCACAAGAACAGCCTTAGCGAAAGGCTTCTTGAAGGAAAGATGTAACTCTGTGAGATGAATTAACAGAACACAGAGCAGTTTCTCAGAAAGCTTCTTTCCAGTTTTGAACGGAAGATATTTCCTTTTTCACCATAGCCCTCTATGGGCTTCCAAATATCACTTTGCTAATTCCACAAGAACAGCCTTAGCGAAAGGCTTTTGAAGGAAAGATGTAGCTCTGTGAGATGAATTAACAGAACACAGAGCCGTTTTTCAGAAAGCTTCTTTCCAGTTTTGAACGGAAGATATTTCCTTTTTCACCATAGCCCTCTATGGGCTTCAAATACCACTCTGCCAATTCCACAAGAACAGCCTTAGTAAAAGGCTTCTTGAAGGGAAAGATGTAACTCTGTGAGATGAATTAACAGAACACAGAGCAGTTTCTCAGAAAGCTTCTTTCCATTTTTGAACGGAAGATATTTCCTTTTTCACCATAGCCCTCTATGGGCTTCCAAATATCACTCTGCCTATTCCACAAGAACAGCCTTAGCGAAAGGCTTCTTGAAGGGAAAGATGTAACTCTGTGAGATGAATTAACAGAACACAGAGCAGTTTCTCAGAAAGCTTTTTCCAGTTTTGAACGGAAGATATTTCCTTTTCACCATAGCCTCTATGGGCTTCCAAATATCCTTTGCTAATTCCACAAGAACAGCCTTAGCGAAAGGCTTTTGAAGGGAAAGATGTAACTCTGTGAGATGAATTAACAGAACACAGAGCAGTTTCTCAGAAAGCTTCTTCCAGTTTTGAACGGAAGATATTTTTTTCACCATAGCCTCTATGGGCTTCCAAATATCCTTTGCCAATTCCACAAGAACAGCCTTAGCGAAAGCTTCTTGAAGGAAAGATGTAACTCTGTGAGATGAATTAACAGAACACAGAGCAGTTTCTGAGAAAGCTTCTTTCCAGTTTTGAACGGAAGATATTTCCTTTTCACCATAGCCCTCTGGGCTTCCAAATATCCTTTGCCAATTCCACAAGAACAGCCTTAGCGAAAGGCTTCTTGAAGGAAAGATGTAACTCTGTGAGATGAATTAACAGAACACAGAGCAGTTTCTCAGAAAGCTTTTTCCAGTTTTGAACGGAAGATATTTCCTTTTCACCATAGCCCTCTATGGGCTTCCAAATATCACTTTGCCAATTCCACAAGAACAGCCTTAGCGAAAGGCTTGAAGGAAAGATGTAACTCTGTGAGATGAATTAACAGAACACAGAGCAGTTTCTCAGAAAGCTTCTTTCCGGTTTTGAACGGAAGATATTTCCTTTTCACCATAGCCCTCTATGGGCTTCCAAATATCCTTTGCCAATTCCACAAGAACAGCCTTAGCGAAAGGCTTTTGAAGGAAAGATGTAACTCTGTGAGTTGAATTAACAGAAAACAGAAGGGTTTCTCAGAAAGCTTCTTTCCAGTTTTGAACGGAAGATATTTCCTTTTCACCTTAGCCCTCTATGGGCTTCCAAATATCCTTTGCTAATTCCACAAGAACAGCCTTAGCGAAAGGCTTTTGAAGGAAAGATGTAACTCTGTGAGATGAATTAACAGAACACAGAGCAGTTTCTCAGAAAGCTTCTTTCCAGTTTTGAACGGAAGATATTTCCTTTTTCACCATAGCCCTCTATGGGCTTCCAAATATCCTTTGCAATTCCACAAGAACAGCCTTAGCGAAAGGCTTCTTGAAGGAAAGATGTAACGCTGTGAGATGAATTAACAGAACACAGAGCAGTTTCTCAGAAAGCTTCTTTCCAGTTTTGAACGGAAGATATTTCCTTTTTCACCATAGCCCTCTATGGGCTTCCAAATATCCTCTGCCAATTCCACAAGAACAGCCTTAGCGAAAGGCTTCTTGAAGGAAAGATGTAACTCTGTGAGATGAATTAACAGAACACAGAGCAGTTTCTCAGAAAGCTTCTTTCCAGTTTTGAACGGAAGATATTTCCTTTTTCACCATAGCCCTCTATGGGCTTCCAAATATCGCTTTGCCAACTCCACAAGAACAGCCTTAGCGAAAGGCTTCTTGAAGGAAAGATGTAACTCTGAGATGAATTAACAGAACACAGAGCAGTTTCTCAGAAAGCTTCTTCCAGTTTTGAACGGAAGATATTTCCTTTTTCACCATAGCCCTCTATGGGCTTCCAAATATCCTTTGCTAATTCCACAAGAACAGCCTTAGCGAAGGCTTCTTGAAGGAAAGATGTAACTCTGTGAGATGAATTAACAGAACACAGAGCAGTTTCTCAGAAAGCTTCTTTCCAGTTTTGAACGGAAGATATTTCCTTTTCACCATAGCCCTCTATGGGCTTCCAAATATCCTTTGCCAATTCCACAAGAACAGCCTTAGTGAAAGGCTTCTTGAAGGAAAGATGTAACTCTGTGAGATGAATTAACAGAACACAGAGCAGTTTCTCAGAAAGCTTCTTCCAGTTTTGAACGGAAGATATTTCCTTTTCACCATAGCCCTCTATGGCTTCCAAATATCACTCTGCCAATTCCACAAGAACAGCCTTAGTGAAAGGCTTCTTGAAGGAAAGATGTAACTCTGTGAGATGAATTAACAGAACACAGAGCAGTTTCTCAGAAAGCTTCTTCCAGTTTTGAACGGAAGATATTTCCTTTTTCACCATAGCCCTCTGGGCTTCCAAATATCACTTTGCCAATTCCACAAGAACAGTCTTAGCGAAAGGCTTCTTGAAGGAAAGATGTAACTCTGTGAGATGAATTAACACAACACAGAGCAGTTTCTCAGAAAGCTTCTTTCCGGTTTTGAACGGAAGATATTTCCTTTTTCACCATAGCCTCTATGGGCTTCCAAATATCCTTGCCAATTCCACAAGAACTGCCTTAGCGAAAGGCTTTGAAGGGAAAGATGTAACTCTGTGAGATGAATTAACAGAACACAGAGCAGTTTCTCAGAAAGCTTCTATCCAGTTTTGAACGGAAGATATTTCCTTTTCAGCATAGCCCTCTATGGGCTTCCAAATAACACTCTGCCAATTCCTCAAGAACAGCCTTAGCGAAGGCTTCTTGAAGGAAAGATGTAACTCTGTGAGATGAATTAACAGAACACAGAGCAGTTTCTCAGAAAGCTTCTTTCCAGTTTTGAACGGAAGATATTTCCTTTTTCACCATAGCCCTATGGGCTTCCAAATATCCTTTTCCAATTCCTCAAGAACAGCCTTAGCGAAAGGCTTCTTGAAGAGAAAGATGTAACTGTGAGATGAATTAAGACAACACAGAGCAGTTTCTCAGAAAGCTTCTTTCCAGTTTTGAACGGAAGATATTTCCTTTTTCACCATAGCCCTCTATGGGCTTCCAAATATCCTTGCCAATTCCACAAGAACAGCCTTAGCGAAAGGCTTTGAAGGAAAGATGTAACTCTGTGAGATGAATTAACAGAACACAGAGCCATTTCTCAGAAAGCTTCTTTCCAGTTTTGAACGGAAGATATTTCCTTTTTCACCGTAGCCCTCAATGGGCTTCCAAATATCACTTTGCCAATTCCAGAAGAACAGCCTTAGCGAAAGTCTTCTTGAAGGGAAAGATGCAACTCTGTGAGATGAATTAACAGAACACAGAGCACTTTCTCAGAAAGCTTCTTTCCGGTTTTGAATGGAAGATATTTCCTTTTTCAACATAGCCCTCTGTGGGCTTCCAAATATCCCTTTGCCAATTCCACAAGAACAGCCTTAGCGAAAGGCGTCTTGATGGGAAAGATGTAACTCTGTGAGTTGAATTAACAGAAAACAGAAGGGTTTCTCAGAAAGCTTCTTTCCAGTTTTTAACGGAAGATATTTCCTTTTTCACCTTACCCCTCTATGGGCTTCCAAATATCCCTTTGCCAATTCCACAAGAACAGCCTTAGGGAAAGGCTTCTTGAAGGGAAAGATGTAACTCTGTGAGATGAATTAAGAGAACACAGAGCAGTTTCTCAGAAAGCTTATTTCCGGTTTTGAACGGAAGATATTTCCTTTTTCACCATAGCCCTCTATGTGCTTCCAAATATAACTTTGCCAATTCCACAAGAACTGCCTTAGCGAAAGGCTTCTTGAAGGGAAAGATGTAACTCTGTGAGATGAATTAACAGAACACAGAGCAGTTTCTCAGAAGGATTCTTTCCAGTTTTGAGCGGAAGATACTTCCTTTTTCACCATAGCCCTCTATGGGCTTCCAAATATCGCTTTGCCAACTCCACAAGAACAGCCTTAGCGAAAGGCTTCTTGAAGGGAAAGATTTAACTCTGCAAGATGAATTAACAGAACACAGAGCAGTTTCTCATAAAGCTTCTTTCCGGTTTTGAACGGAAGATATTTCCTTTTTCACCGTAGCCCTCTATGGGCTTCCAAATATCACTCTGCCTATTCCACAAGAACTGCCTTAGCGAAAGGCTTCTTGAAGGGAAAGATGTAACTCTGTGAGATGAATTAACAGAACACAGAGCAGTTTCTCAGAAAGCTTCTTTCCAGTTTTGAATGGAAGATATTTCCTTTTTCAGCATAGCCTTCTACGGGCTTCCAAATATCCCTTTGCCAATTCCTCAAGAACAGCCTTAGCGAAAAGCTTCTTGAAGGGAAAGATGTAACTCTGTGGGATGAATTAACAGAACACAGAGCAGTTTCTCAGAAAGCTTCTTTCCAGTTTTGAACGGAAGATATATCCTTTTTCAACATAGCCCTCTATGGGCTTCCAAATATCCCTTTGCCAATTCCACAAGAACAGCCTTAGCGAAAGGCTTCTTGAAGGGAAAGATGTAACTCTGTGAGATGAATTAACACAACACAGAGCAGTTTCTCAGAAAGATTCTTTCCAGTTTTGAACGGAAGATATTTCCTTTTTCACCATAGCCGTCTATGGGCTTCCAAATATCCTTTGCCAATTCCACAAGAACAGCCTTAGCGAAAGGCTTCTTGAAGTGAAAGATGTAACTCTGTGAGATGAATTAACAGAACACAGAGCCATTTCTCAGAAAGCTTCTTTCCAGTTTTGAACGGAAGATATTTCCTTTTTCACCGTAGCCCTCAATGGGCTTCCAAATATCACTTTGCCAATTCCAGAAGAACAGCCTTAGCGAAAGTCTTCTTGAAGGGAAAGATGCAACTCTGTGAGATGAATTAACAGAACACAGAGCACTTTCTCAGAAAGCTTCTTTCCGGTTTTGAATGGAAGATATTTCCTTTTCAACATAGCCCTCTATGGGCTTCAAATATCCTTTGCTAATTCCACAAGAACAGCCTTAGCGAAAGGCGTCTTGATGGGAAAGATGTAACTCTGTGAGTTGAATTAACAGAAAACAGAAGGGTTTCTCAGAAAGCTTCTTTCCAGTTTTAACGGAAGATATTTCCTTTTCACCTTACCCCTCTATGGGCTTCCAAATATCCCTTTGCCAATTCCACAAGAACAGCCTTAGGGAAAGGCTTCTTGAAGGGAAAGATGTAACTCTGTGAGATGAATTAAGAGAACACAGAGCAGTTTCTCAGAAAGCTTATTTCCGGTTTTGAACGGAAGATATTTTTTCACCATAGCCCTCTATGTGCTTCCAAATATAACTTTGCCAATTCCACAAGAACTGCCTTAGCGAAAGGCTTCTTGAAGGGAAAGATGTAACTCTGTGAGATGAATTAACAGAACACAGAGCAGTTTCTCAGAAGGATTCTTTCCAGTTTTGAGCGGAAGATACTTCCTTTTTCACCATAGCCCTCTATGGGCTTCCAAATATCGCTTTGCCAACTCCACAAGAACAGCCTTAGCGAAAGGCTTCTTGAAGGAAAGATTTAACTCTGCAAGATGAATTAACAGAACACAGAGCAGTTTCTCATAAAGCTTCTTTCCGGTTTTGAACGGAAGATATTTCCTTTTTCACCGTAGCCCTCTATGGGCTTCCAAATATCACTCTGCCTATTCCACAAGAACTGCCTTAGCGAAAGGCTTCTTGAAGGGAAAGATGTAACTCTGTGAGATGAATTAACAGAACACAGAGCAGTTTCTCAGAAAGCTTCTTTCCAGTTTTGAATGGAAGATATTTCCTTTTTCACCATAGCCCTCACGGGCTTCCAAATATCCTTTGCCAATTCCTCAAGAACAGCCTTAGCGAAAAGCTTCTTGAAGGAAAGATGTAACTCTGTGGGATGAATTAACAGAACACAGAGCAGTTTCTCAGAAAGCTTCTTTCCAGTTTTGAACGGAAGATATTTCCTTTTTCACCATAGCCCTATGGGCTTCCAAATATCCTTTGCCAATTCCACAAGAACAGCCTTAGCGAAAGGCTTCTTGAAGGAAAGATGTAACTCTGTGAGATGAATTAACACAACACAGAGCAGTTTCTCAGAAAGATTCTTTCCAGTTTTGAACGGAAGATATTTCCTTTTCACCATAGCCTCTATGGGCTTCCAAATATCCTTTGCCAATTCCACAAGAACAGCCTTAGCGAAAGGCTTCTTGAAGTGAAAGATGTAACTCTGTGAGATGAATTAACAGAACACAGAGCCATTTCTCAGAAAGCTTCTTTCCAGTTTTGAACGGAAGATATTTTTTCACCATAGCCCTCTATGTGCTTCCAAATATAACTTTGCCAATTCCACAAGAACTGCCTTAGCGAAAGGCTTCTTGAAGGGAAAGATGTAACTCTGTGAGATGAATTAACAGAACACAGAGCAGTTTCTCAGAAGGATTCTTTCCAGTTTTGAGCGGAAGATACTTCCTTTTTCACCATAGCCCTCTATGGGCTTCCAAATATCGCTTTGCCAACTCCACAAGAACAGCCTTAGCGAAAGGCTTCTTGAAGGGAAAGATTTAACTCTGCAAGATGAATTAACAGAACACAGAGCAGTTTCTCATAAAGCTTCTTTCCGGTTTTGAACGGAAGATATTTCCTTTTTCACCGTAGCCCTCTATGGGCTTCCAAATATCACTCTGCCTATTCCACAAGAACTGCCTTAGCGAAAGGCTTCTTGAAGGGAAAGATGTAACTCTGTGAGATGAATTAACAGAACACAGAGCAGTTTCTCAGAAAGCTTCTTTCCAGTTTTGAATGGAAGATATTTCCTTTTTCAGCATAGCCTTCTACGGGCTTCCAAATATCCCTTTGCCAATTCCTCAAGAACAGCCTTAGCGAAAAGCTTCTTGAAGGGAAAGATGTAACTCTGTGGGATGAATTAACAGAACACAGAGCAGTTTCTCAGAAAGCTTCTTTCCAGTTTTGAACGGAAGATATATCCTTTTTCAACATAGCCCTCTATGGGCTTCCAAATATCCTTGCCAATTCCACAAGAACAGCCTTAGCGAAAGGCTTTTGAAGGAAAGATGTAACTCTGTGAGATGAATTAACACAACACAGAGCAGTTTCTCAGAAAGATTCTTTCCAGTTTTGAACGGAAGATATTTCCTTTTTCACCATAGCCGTCTATGGGCTTCCAAATATCCTTTGCCAATTCCACAAGAACAGCCTTAGCGAAAGGCTTCTTGAAGTGAAAGATGTAACTCTGTGAGATGAATTAACAGAACACAGAGCCATTTCTCAGAAAGCTTCTTTCCAGTTTTGAACGGAAGATATTTCCTTTTTCACCATAGCCCTCTACGGGCTTCCAAATATCCCTTTGCCAATTCCAGAAGAACAGCCTTAGCGAAAGGCTTCTTGAAGAGAAAGATGTAACTGTGTGAGATGAATTAACAGAACATAGAGCAGTTTCTCAGAAAGCTTCTTTACAGTTTTGAACGGAAGATATTTCCTTTTTCACCATAGCCCTCTATGGGCTTCCAAATATCCCTTTGCCAATTCCACAAGAACAGCCTTAGCGAAAGTCTTCTTGAAGGGAATGATGTAACTCTGTGAGATGAATTAACAGAACACAGAGCAGTTTCTCAGAAGGCTTCTTTCCATTTTTGAACGGAAAATATTTCCTTTTTCACCATAGCCCTCTATGGGCTTCCAAATATCACTTTGCCAATTCCACAAGAACAGCCTTAGCGAAAGGCTTCTTGAAGGGAATGATGTAACTCTGTGAGATGAATTAACAGAACACAGAGCAGTTTCTCATAAAGCTTCTTTCCACTTTTGAACGGAAGTTGTTTCCTTTTTCACCGTAGCCCTCTAAGAGCTTCCAAATATCACTTTGCCAATTCCACAAGAACAGCCTGAGCGAACGGCTTCTTGAAGGGAAAGATGTAACTCTGTGAGATGAATTAACAGAACACAGAGCAGTTTCTCAGAAAGCTTCTTTCCAGTTTTGAACGGAAGATATTTCCTTTTTCACCATAGCCGTCTATGGGCTTCCAAATATCCCTTTTCCAATTCCTCAAGAACAGCCTTAGCGAAAGGCTTCTTGAAGAGAAAGATGTAACCGTGTGAGATGAATTAAGACAACACAGAGCAGTTTCTCAGAAAGCTTCTTTCCAGTTTTGAACGGAAGATATTTCCTTTTCCAGCATAGCCCTCTATGGGCTTCCAAATATCCCTTTGCCAATTCCACAAGAACAGACTTAGCGAAAGGCTTCTTGAAGCGAAAGATGTAACTCTGTGAGATGAATTGACGGAACACAGAGCAGTTTCTCAGAAAGCTTCTTTCCAGTTTTGAACGGAAGATATTTCCTTTTTCACCGTAGCCCTCAATGGGCTTCCAAATATCACTTTGCCAATTCCAGAAGAACAGCCTTAGCGAAAGTCTTCTTGAAGGGAAAGATGTAACTCTGTGAGATGAATTAACAGAACACAGAGCAGTTTCTCAGAAAGCTTCTTTCCGGTTTTGAATGGAAGATACTTCCTTTTTCACCATAGCCCTCTGTGGGCTTCCAAATGTCCCTTTGCCAATTCCACAAGAACAGCCTTAGCGAAAGGCGTCTTGATGGGAAAGATGTAACTCTGTGAGTTGAATTAACAGAAAACAGAAGGGTTTCTCAGAAAGCTTCTTTCCAGTTTTTAACGGAAGATATTTCCTTTTTCACCTTACCCCTCTATGGGCTTCCAAATATCCCTTTGCCAATTCCACAAGAACAGCCTTAGCGAAAGGCTTCTTGAAGGGAAAGATGTAACTCTGTGAGATGAATTAACAGAACACAGAGCAGTTTCTCAGAAAGCTTCCTTCCAATTTTGAACGGAAGATATTTCCTTTTAACCCGTAGCCCTCAATGGGCTTCCAAATATCACTTTGCCAATTCCACAAGCACAGCCTTAGCGAAAGGCTTCTTGAAGGGAAAGATGTAACTCTGTGAGATGAATTAACAGAACACAGAGCAGTTTCTCAGAAAGCTTCTTTCCGGTTTTGAACGGAAGATACTTCCTTTTTCACCATAGCCCTATATGGGCTTCCAAATATCACTTTGCCAATTCCACAGGAACAACCTTAGCGAAAATCTTCTTGAAGGGAAAGATGTAACTCTGTGAGATGAATTAACAGAACACAGAGCAGTTTCTCAGAAAGCTTCTTTCCGGTTTTGAACGGAAGATACTTCCTTTTTCACCATAGCCCTCTATGGGCTTCCAAATATCACTTTGCCAATTCCACAAGAACAGCCTTAGCGAAAGGCTTCTTGAAGGGAAAGATGTAACTCTGTGAGATGAATTAACAGAACACAGAGCAGTTTCTCAGAAAGCTTCTTTCCGGTTTTGAACGGAAGATATTTCCTTTTTCACCATAGCCCTCTATGGGCTTCCAAATATCACTCTGCCAATTCCACAAGAACAGCCTTAGCGAAAGGCTTCTTGAAGTAAAAGATGTAACTCTGAGAGATGAATTAACAGAACACAGAGCAGTTTCTCAGAAAGCTTCCTTCCAGTTTTGAACGGACGATATTTCCTTTTTCCCCGTAGCCCTCAATGGGCTTCCAAATATCACTTTGCCAATTCCACAAGAACAGCCTTAGCGAAAGGCTTCTTGAAGGGAAAGATGTAACTCTGTGAGATGAATTAACAGAACACAGAGCAGTTTCTCAGAAAGCTTCTTTCCGGTTTTGAACGGAAGATACTTCCTTTTTCACCATAGCCCTCTATGGGCTTCAAATATCCCTTTGCCAATTCCACAAGAACAGCCTTAGCGAAAGGCTTCTTGAAGGGAAAGATGTAACTCTGTGAGTTGAATTAACAGAAAACAGAAGGGTTTCTCAGAAAGCTTCTTTCCAGTTTTTAACGGAAGATATTTCCTTTTTCACCTTAGCCCTCTATGGGCTTCCAAATATCCCTTTGCCAATTCCTCAAGAACAGCCTTAGCGAAAGGCTTCTTGAAGGGAAAGATGTAACTCTGTGAGAAGAATTAACAGAACACAGAGCATTTTCTCAGAAAGGTTCTTTCCAGTTTTGAACGGAAGATATTTCCTTTTTCACCATAGCCCTCTATGGGCTTCCAAATATCCCTTTGCCAATTCCACAAGAACACCTTAGCGAAAGGCTTCTTGAAGGGAAAGATGTAACTCTGTGAGATGAATTAACAGAACACAGAGCAGTTTCTCAGAAAGATTGTTTCCAGTTTTGAACGGAAGATATTTCCTTTTTCCCCGTACCCCTCTATGGGCTTCCAAATATCACTCTGCCAATTTCACAAGAACAGCCTTAGCGAAAGGCTTCTTGAAGGAAAGATGTAACTCTGTGAGATGAATTAACAGAACACAGAACAGTTTCTCAGAAAGCTTCTTTCCAGTTTTGAACGGAAGATATTTCCTTTTTTCACCATAGCCCTCTATGGGCTTCCAAATATCCCTTTGCCAATTCCACAAGAACAGCCTTAGCGAAAGGCTTCTTGAAGGAAAGGTGTAACTCTGTGGGATGAATTAGCAAAACACAGAGCAGTTTCTCAGAAAGCTTCTTTCCAGTTTTGAACGGAAGATATATCCTTTTTCACCATAGCCCTCTATGGGCTTCCAAATATCCCTTTCCCAATGCCACAAGAACAGCCTTAGCGAAAGGCTTCTTGAAGGGAATGATGTAACTCTGTGAGATGAATTAACAGAACACAGAGCAGTTTCTCAGAAAGCTTCTTTCCAGTTTTGAACGGAAGATGTTTCCTTTTTCACCGTAGCCCTCTATGAGCTTCCAAATATCACTTTGCCAATTCCACAAGAACAGCCTTAGCGAAAGGCTTCTTGAAGGGAAAGATGTAACTCTGTGAGATGAATTAACAGAACACAGAGCAGTTTCTCAGAAAGCTTCTTTCCAGTTTTGAACGGAAGATATTTCCTTTTTCACCATAGCCCTCTGTGGGCTTCCAAATATCCCTTTGCCAATTCCACAAGAACAGCCTTAGCAAAAAGATTCTTGAAGAGAAAGATGTAACTCTGTGAGATGAATTAACAGAACACAGAGCAGTTTCTCAGAAAGCTTCTTTCCAGTTTTGAACGGAAGATATTTCCTTTTTCACCATAGCCCTCTCTGGACTTCCAAATATCCCCTTGCCAATTCCACAAGAACAGCCTTAGCGAAAGGCTTCTTGAAGGGAAAGATGTAACACTGTGAGATAAATTAACAGAACACAGAGCAGTTTCTCAGAAAGCTTCTTTCCAGTTTTGAACGGAAGATATTTCCTTTTTCCCCGTAGCCCTCAATGGGCTTCCAAATATCACTTTGCCAATTCCACAAGAGCAGCCTTAGCGAAAGGCTTCTTGAAGGGAAAGTTGTAATTCTGTGAGATGAATTAACAGAACACAGAGCAGTTTCTCATAAAGCTTCTTTCCGGTTTTGAACGGAAGATACTTCCTTTTTCACCATAGCCCTCTATGGGCTTCCAAATACCCCTTGCCAATTCCACAAGAACAGCCTTAGCGAAAGGCTTCTTGAAGGGAAAGATGTAACTCTGTGAGTTGAATTAACAGAAAACAGAAGGGTTTCTCAGAAAGCTTCTTTCCAGTTTTTAACGGAAGATATTTCCTTTTTCACCTTAGCCCTCTATGGGCTTCCAAATATCCCTTTGCCAATTCCACAAGAGCAGCCTTAGCGAAAGGCTTCTTGAAGGGAAAGATGTAACTCTGTGAGATGAATTAACAGAACACAGAGCATTTTCTCAGAAAGCTTCTTTCCAGTTTTGAACGGAAGATATTTCCTTTTTCACCATAGCCCTCTATGGGCTTCCAAATATCCCTTTGCCAATTCCTCAAGAACAGCCTTAGCGAAAGGCTTCTTGAAGGGAAAGATGTAACGCTGTGAGAAGAATTAACAGAACACAGAGCATTTTCTCAGAATGGTTCTTTCCAGTTTTGAACGGAAGATATTTCCTTTTTCACCATAGCCCTCTATGGGCTTCCAAATATCACTCTGCCAATTCCACAAGAACAGCCTTAGCGAAAGGCTTCTTAAAGGGAAAGATGTAACTCTGTGAGATGAATTAACAGAACACAGAGCATTTTCTCAGAAAGCTTCTTTCCGGTTTTGAACGGAAGATATTTCCTTTTTCACCATAGCCCTCTATGGGCTTCCAAATATCGCTTTGCCAACTCCACAAGAACAGCCTTAGCGAAAGGCTTCTTGAAGGAAAGATGTAACTCTGAGATGAATTAACAGAACACAGAGCAGTTTCTCATAAAGCTTCTTTCAGTTTTGAGCGGAAGATATTTCCTTTTTCACCATAGCCCTCTATGGGCTTCCAAATATCCTTTGCCAATTCCACAAGAACAGCCTTAGCGAAAGGCTTCTTGAAGGCAAAGATGTAACTCTGTGAGATGAATTAACAGAACACAGAGCAGTTTCTGAGAAAGCTTCTTTCCAGTTTTGAACGGAAGATATTTCCTTTTTCACCATAGCCCTCTATGGGCTTCCAAATATCCCTTTGCCAATTCCACAAGAACAGCCTTAGCGAAAGGCTTCTTGAAGGGAAAGATGTAACTCTGTGAGATGAATTAACAGAACACAGAGCAGTTTCTCAGAAAGCTTCCTTCCAGTTTTGAACGGAAGATATTTCCTTTTTCACCGTAGCCCTCTAGTGGCTTCCAAATATCACTCTGCCAATTCCACAAGAACAGCCTTAGCGAAAGGCTTCTTGAAGGAAAGATGTAACTCTGTGAGATGAATTAACAGAACACAGAGCAGTTTCTCAGAAAGCTTCTTTCCAGTTTTGAACGGAAGATATTTCCTTTTTCACCATAGCCCTCTATGGGCTTCCAAATATCACTTTGCCAATTCCACAAGAACAGCCTTAGCGAAGGCTTCTTGAAGGAAAGATGTAACTCTGTGAGATGAATTAACAGAACACAGAGCAGTTTCTCAGAAAGATTGTTTCCAGTTTTGAACGGAAGATATTTCCTTTTTCACCATAGCCTCTATGGGCTTCCAAATATCACTTTGCCAATTCACAAGAACAGCCTTAGCGAAAGGCTTCTTGAAGGAAAGATGTAACTCTGTGAGATGAATTAA
>JAKFHT010001294.1:0-32564 GCA_023783455.1 Erythrocebus patas | reverse complement strand
GCCTTAGCGAAAGGCTTCTTGAAGGAAAGATGTAACTCTGTGAGATGAATTAACAGAACACAGAGCAGTTTCTCAGAAAGCTTCTTTCCAGTTTTGAACGGAAGATATTTCCTTTTCACCATAGCCCTCTATGGGCTTCCAAATATCCTTTGCCAATTCCTTCAAGAAGCCTTTCGCTAAGACTGTTCTTGTGGAATTTGCAAAGTGACATTTGGTAGCCCGTACAGCGCTGAGGTGAAAAAGGAAATGTCTTCAGTTAAAAACTGGAAAGAAGCTTTCTGAGAAACTGCTTTTTGTTCTGTTAATTCATTTCGCAGAGATACAGCTTTCCCTTCAAGAAGCCTTTCGCTAAGGCTGTTCTTGTGGAATTGACAAAGTGATATTTGGAAGCCCATAGAGGGCTATGGTGAAAAACGAAATATCTTCAGTTAAAAACTGGAAAGAAGCTTTCTGAGAAACTGCTTTGTGTTCTGTTAATACATCTCACAGAGTTACATCTCTCCCTTCAAGAAGCCTTTCGCTAAGGCTATTCTTGTGGAATAGGCAAAGTGATATTTGGAAGCCCATAGAGGGCTATGGTGAAAAAGGAAATATCTTCCTTTAAAAACTGGAAAGAAACTTTCCGAGAAACTGCTTTGTGTTCTGTTAATACATCTCGCAGAGTTACATCTTTCTCTTCAAGAAGCCTTTCGCTAAGGCTGTTGTTGTGGAATTGGCAAAGTGATATTTGGAAGCCCTTAGAGGGCTATGGTGTAAAAGGAAATATCTTCCGTTAAAAACTGGAAAGAAGCCTTTTGAGAAACTGCTTTGTGTTCTGTTAATTCATCTCACAGCGTTACAGCTTTCTCTTCAAGAAGCCTTTCGCTAAGGCTGTTCTTGTGGAATTGGCAAACTGATATTTTGAAGCCCTTATAGGGCTATGGAGAAAAAGGAAGTATCTTCCGTTAAAAACTGGAAAGAAGCTTTCTGAGGAACTGCTTTGTGTTCTATTTATACATCTCACAGAGTTACAGCTTTCCCTTCAAGAAGCCTTTCGCTAAGGCTGTTCTTGTGGAATTGGAAAAGAGATATGTGGAAGCCCATAGTGGGCAATGGTGAAAAAGGAAATATCTTCCTTTAAAAACTGGAAAGAAGCTTTCTGAGAAACTGCTTTGTGTTCTGTTAATACATCTCACAGAGTTACAGCTTTCCCTTCAAGAAGCCTTTCGCTAAGGCTGTTCTTGTGGAATTGACAAAGTGATATTTGGGCCGGGCGCAGTGGCTCAAGCCTGTAATCCCAGCACTTTGGGAGGCCGAGACGGGTGGATCACAAGGTCAGGAGATCGAAACCATCCTGGCTAATACGGTGAAACCCTGTCTCTACTAAAAATACAAAAAACTATCCGGGTGAGTTGGCGGGCGCCTGTAATCCCAGCTACTCGGGAGGCTGAGGCAGGAGAATGGCGTGAACCGGGAGGCAGAGCTTGCAGTGAGCTGAGATCCGCCACTGCACTCCAGCCTGAGCGAGACTCCGTCTCAAAAAAAAAAAAAAAAAAAAAAAGAAAATGTTTAGAAAGTGATATTTGGAAGTCCTTAGAAGGCTATGGTGAAAAGTAAATACCTTCCTTTAAAAACTGGAAAGAAGCTTTCTGAGAAACTGCTTAGTGTTCTGTTAATACATCTCACGGTGTTACAGCTTTCCCTTCAATAAACCTTTCGCTAAGGCTGTTCCTGTGGAATTGGCAAAGTGATATTTTGAAGCCCATAGAGGGCCATGGTGAAAAAGGAAATATCTTCCGTTAAAAACTGGAAAGAAGCTTTCTGAGAAACTGCTTTGTGTTCTGTTAATACATCTCACAGAGTTACAGCTTTCCCTTCAAGAAGACTTTCGCTAAGGCTGTTCTAGTGGAATTGGCGAAGTGATATTTGGAAGCCCATACAGGGCTATGGTGAAAAAGGAAATATCTTCCCTCAAAAACTGGAGAGAAGCTTTCTGAGAAACTGCTTTGTGTTCTGTTAATACATCTCACAGAGCTACATCTTTCCCTTCAAGAAGCCTTTCGCTAAGGCTGTTCTTGTGGAATTGGCAAAGTGATATTTGGAAGCCCATAGAGGGCTATGGTGAAAAAGGAAATATCTTCCGTTAAAATCTGGAAAGAAGCCTTCTGAGAACCTGCTTTGTGTTCTGTTAATTCATCTCACAGAGTTACAGCTTTCCCTTCAAGAAGCCTTTCGCTAAGGCTGTTCTGGTGGAATTTAGAAAGTGATATCTGGAAGCCTATAGAGGGCTATGGTGAAAAAGGAAATATCTTCCGTTAAAAACTGGAAAGAAGCCTTCTGAGAACCTGCTTATTGTTCTGTTATTTCATCTCACAGAGTTACAGCTTTCCCCTCAAGAGTCCTTTCGCTTAGACTGTTCTTGTGGAATTTGCAAAGTGACATTTGGTAGCCCGTACAGCGCTGTGGTGAAAAAGGAAATATCTTCAGTTAAAAACTGGAAAGAAGCTTTCTGAGAAACTGCTTTTTGTTCTGTTATTTCATTTCGCAGAGATACAGCTTTCCCTTCAAGAAGCCTATCGCTAAGGCTGTTCTTGTGGATTTGACAAAGTGATATTTGGAAGCCCATAGAGGGCTATGGTGAAAAAGGAAATATCTTCCGTTAAAAACTGGAAAGAAGCTTTCTGAGAAACTGCTTTGTGTTCTGTTAATACATCTCACAGAGTTACATCTCTCCCTTCAAGAACGCTTTCGCTAAGGCTGTTCTTATGGAACTGGCAAAGTGATATTTGGAAGCCCATAGAGGGCTATGTTGAAAAAGGAAATATCTTCCGTTAAAAACTGAAAAGAAGCTTTCTGAGAAACTGCTTTGTGTTCTGTTAATACATCTCACAGAGTTACAGCTTTCCCCTTAAGAGTCCTTTCGCTTAGACTGTTCTTGTGGAATTTGCAAAGTGACATTTGGTAGCCCGTAGAGCGCTGTGGTGAAAAAGGAAATATCTTCGGTTAAAAACTGGAAAGAAGCTTTCTGAGAAACTGCTTTTTGTTCTGTTATTTCATTTCGCAGAGATACGGCTTTCCCTTCAAGAAGCCTTTCGCTAAGGCTGTTCTTGTGGAATTGACAAAGTGATATTTAGAAGCCCATAGAGGGCTATGTTGAAAAAGGAAATATCTTCCGTTAAAAACTGGAAAGAAGCTTTCTGAGAAACTGCTTTGGGTTCTGTTAATACATCTCACAGAGTTACATCTTTACCTTCAAGAAGCCTTTCGCTAAGGCTGTTCTTGTAGAACTGGCAAAGTGATATTTGGAAGAACCTAGAGGGCTATGTCGAAAAAGGAAATATCTTCCGTTACAAACAGGAAAGAAGTTTTCTAAGAAACTGCTTTGTGTTCTGTTAATATATCTCACAGAGTTTCATCTTTCCCTTCAAGAAACCTTTCGCTAAGGCTGTTCTTGTGGAATTGACAAAGTGATATTTGGAAGCCCATAGAGGGCTATGGTGAAAAAGGAAATATCTTCCGTTAAAAACTGGAAAGAAGCTTTCTGAGAAACTGCTTTGGGTTCTGTTAATACATCTCACAGAGTTACATCTCTCCCTTCAAGAACGCTTTCGCTAAGGCTGTTCTTATGGAACTGGCAAAGTGATATTTGGAAGCCCATAGAGGGCTATGGTGAAAAAGGAAATATCTTCCGTTAAAAACTGGAAAGAAGCAATTTGAGATACTGCTTTGTGTTCTGTTAATTCATCTCACAGTGTTACAGCTTTCCCTTCAAGAAGCCTTTCGCTAAGGCTGTTCTTGTGGAATTGGAAAAGTGATATTTGGAAGCCCATAGAGGGCTACGGTGAAAAAGGAAATATCTTCCGAAAAAAACTGGAAAGAATCCTTCTGAGCAACTGCTTTGTGTTCTGTTAATTCATCTCACAGAGTTACAGCTTTCCCTTCAAGAAGCCTTTCGCTAAACCTGTTCTTGTGGATTTTAGAAAGTGATATTTGGAAGTCTATAGAGGGCTATGGTGAAAAAGGAAATATCTTCCGTTCAAAACTGGAAAGAAGCTTTCTGAGAAACTGCTTTGTGTTCTGTTAATTCATCTCACAGAGTTACAGCTTTCCCCTGAAGATTTCTTTTGCTTAGACTGTTCTTGTGGAATTTGCAATGTGATATTTGGAAGCCCCTACAGCGCAGTGGTGAAAAAGGAAATATCTTCAGTTAAAAACTGGAAAGAAGCTTTCTGAGAAACTGCTTTGTGTTCTGTTAATACATCTCACAGAGTTACATCTTTCCTTCAAAGCCTTTCGCTAAGGCTGTTCTTGTGGAATTGGCAAAGTGATATTTGGAAGCCCATAGAGGGCTATGGTGAAAAAGGAAATATCTTCCGTTAAAACTGGAAAGAAGCTTGAGAAACTGCTTTGTGTTCTGGTTATACATCCCACAGAGTTACAGCTTTCCTTCAAAGCCTTTCGCTAAGGCTGTTCTTGTGGAATTGGCAAAGTGATATTTGGAAGCCCATAGAGGGCTATGGTGAAAAAGGAAATATCTTCCTTAAAAACTGGAAAGAAGCCTTCTGGGAAACTGCTTTGTGTTCTGTTAATTCATCTCCCAGAGTTACAGCTTTCCTTCAAAAAGCCTTTCGCTAAGGCTGTTCTTGTGGAAATTAGAAAGTGATATTTGGAAGCCCTTAGAGGGCTATGGTGAAAAAGGAAATATCTTCCGTTAAAAACTGGAAAGAAGCTTGAGAAACTGCTTAGTGTTCTGTTAATACATCTCACAGTGTTACAGCTTTCCTTCAATAATCCTTTCGCTAAGGCTGTTCTTGTGGAATTGGCAAAGTGATATTTTGAAGCCCATAGAGGCTATGGTGAAAAAGGAAATATCTTCCTTAAAAACTGGAAAGAAGCTTTCTGAGAAACTGCTTTGTGTTCTGTTAATACATCTCACAGAGTTACAGCTTTCCTTCAAGAAGCCTTTCGCTAAGGCTGTTCTTGTGGAATTGGCAAAGTGATATTTGGAAGCCCTTAGAGGGCTATGGTGAAAAAGGAAATATCTTCCGTTAAAAACTGGAAAGAAGCTTTGAGAAACTGCTTTGTGTTCTGTTAATTCATCTCACAGTGTTACAGCTTTCCTTCAAGAAGCCTTCGCTAAGGCTGTTCTTGTGGAATTGGCAAACTGATATTTTGAAGCCCATAGAGGGCTATGGTGAAAAAGGAAGTATCTTCCGTTAAAACTGGAAAGAAGCTTTCTGAGAAACTGCTTTGTGTTCTATTAATACATCTCACAGAGTTACAGCTTTCCTTCAAGAAGCCTTCGCTAAGGCTGTTCTTGTGGAATTGGAAAAGAGATATTTGGAAGCCCATAGAGGCTATGGTGAAAAAGGAAATATCTTCCGTTAAAAACTTGAAAGAATCCTTTGGGGATAATGCTTTGTGTTTTGTTAATTCATCTCACAGAGTTACAGCTTTCCTTCAAGAAGCCTTCGCTAAGGCTGTTCTTGTGGAATTTAGAAAGTGATATTTTGAAGCACATAGAGGGCTATGGTGAAAAAGGAAATATCTTCCGTTAAAAACTGGAAAGAAGCAATTTGAGATACTGCTTTGTGTTCTGTTAATTCATCTCACAGTGTTACAGCTTTCCTTCAAGAAGCCTTTCGCTAAGGCTGTTCTTGTGGAATTGAAAGTGATATTTGGAAGCCCATAGAGGGCTACGGTGAAAAAGGAAATATCTTCCGAAAAAAACTGGAAAGAATCCTTCTGAGCAACTGCTTTGTGTTCTGTTAATTCATCTCACAGAGTTACAGCTTTCCCTTCAAGAAGCCTTTCGCTAAGCCTGTTCTTGTGGATTTTAGAAAGTGATATTTGGAAGTCTATAGAGGGCTATGGTGAAAAAGGAAATATCTTCCGTTCAAAACTGGAAAGAAGCTTTCTGAGAAACTGCTTTGTGTTCTGTTAATTCATCTCACAGAGTTACAGCTTTCCCCTGAAGATTTCTTTTGCTTAGACTGTTCTTGTGGAATTTGCAATGTGATATTTGGAAGCCCCTACAGCGCAGTGGTGAAAAAGGAAATATCTTCAGTTAAAAACTGGAAAGAAGCTTTCTGAGAAACTGCTTTGTGTTCTGTTAATACATCTCACAGAGTTACATCTTTCCCTTCAAGAAGCCTTTCGCTAAGGCTGTTCTTGTGGAATTGGCAAAGTGATATTTGGAAGCCCATAGAGGGCTATGGTGAAAAAGGAAATATCTTCCGTTAAAAACTGGAAAGAAGCTTTCTGAGAAACTGCTTTGTGTTCTGGTTATACATCCCACAGAGTTACAGCTTTCCCTTCAAGAAGCCTTTCGCTAAGGCTGTTCTTGTGGAATTGGCAAAGTGATATTTGGAAGCCCATAGAGGGCTATGGTGAAAAAGGAAATATCTTTCTTTAAAAACTGGAAAGAAGCCTTCTGGGAAACTGCTTTGTGTTCTGTTAATTCATCTCCCAGAGTTACAGCTTTCCCTTCAAAAAGCCTTTCGCTAAGGCTGTTCTTGTGGAATTTAGAAAGTGATATTTGTAAGCCCTTAGAGGGCTATGGTGAAAAAGGAAATACCTTACATTAAAAACTGGAAAGAAGCTTTCTGAGAAACTGCTTAGTGTTCTGTTAATACATATCACGGTGTTACAGCTTTCCCTTCAATAATCCTTTCGCTAAGGCTGTTCTTGTGGAATTGGCAAAGTGATATTTTGAAGCCCATAGAGGGCTATGGTGAAAAAGGAAATATCTTCCCTTAAAAACTGGAAAGAAGCTTTCTGAGAAACTGCTTTGTGTTCTGTTAATACATCTCACAGAGTTACAGCTTTCCCTTCAAGAAGCCTTTCGCTAAGGATGTTGTTGTGGAATTGGCAAAGTGATATTTGGAAGCCCTTAGAGGGCTATGGTGAAAAAGGAAATATCTTCCGTTAAAAACTGGAAAGAAGCCTTTTGAGAAACTGCTTTGTGTTCTGTTAATTCATCTCACAGCGTTACAGCTTTCCCTTCAAGAAGCCTTTCGCTAAGGCTGTTCTTGTGGAATTGGCAAACTGATATTTTGAAGCCCATAGAGGGCTATGGTGAAAAAGGAAGTATCTTCCGTTAAAAACTGTAAAGAAGCTTTCTGAGAAACTGCTTTGTGTTCTATTAATACATCTCACAGAGTTACAGCTTTCCCTTCAAGAAGCCTTTCGCTAAGGCTGTTCTTGTGGAATTGGAAAAGAGATATTTGGAAGCCCATAGAGGGCTATGGTGAAAAAGGAAATATCTTCCGTTAAAAACTTGAAAGAATCCTTTGGGGATAATGCTTTGTGTTTTGTTAATTCATCTCACAGAGTTACAGCTTGCCCTTCAAGAAGCCTTTCGCTAAGGCTGTTCTTGTGGAATTTAGAAAGTGATATTTTGAAGCACATAGAGGGCTATGGTGAAAAAGGAAATATCTTCCGTTAAAAACTGGAAAGAAGCAATTTGAGATACTGCTTTGTGTTCTGTTAATTCATCTCACAGTGTTACAGCTTTCCCTTCAAGAAGCCTTTCGCTAAGGCTGTTCTTGTGGAATTGGAAAAGTGATATTTGGAAGCCCATAGAGGCTATGGTGAAAAGGAAATATCTTCCAAAAACTGGAAAGAATCCTTCTGAGCAACTGCTTTGTGTTCTGTTAATTCATCTCACAGAGTTACAGCTTTCCTTCAAGAAGCCTTTCGCTAAGCCTGTTCTTGTGGATTTTAGAAAGTGATATTTGGAAGTCTATAGAGGGCTATGGTGAAAAGGAAATATCTTCCGTTCAAAACTGGAAAGAAGCTTTCTGAGAAACTGCTTTGTGTTCTGTTAATTCATCTTACAGAGTTAAAGCTTTCCCTGAAGATTTCTTTGCTTAGACTGTTCTTGTGGAATTGGCAAGTGATATTTGGAAGCCCCTACAGCGCAGTGGTGAAAAGGAAATATCTTCAGTTAAAACTGGAAAGAAGCTTGAGAAACTGCTTTGTGTTCTGTTAATACATCTCACAGAGTTACATCTTTCCTTCAAGAAGCCTTTCGCTAAGGCTGTTCTTGTGGAATTGGCAAAGTGATATTTGGAAGCCCATACAGGGCTATGGTGAAAAGGAAATATCTTCCGTTAAAACCTGGAAAAGAAGCTTTCTGAGAAACTGCTTTGTGTTCTGGTTATACATCCCACAGAGTTACAGCTTTCCTTCAAAAGCCTTTCGCTAAGGCTGTTCTTGTGGAATTGGCAAAGTGATATTTGGAAGCCCATAGAGGGCTATGGTGAAAAGGAAATATCTTTCTTTAAAAACTGGAAAGAAGCCTTCTGGGAAACTGCTTTGTGTTCTGTTAATTCATCTCACAGAGTTACAACTTTCCCTTCAAAAAGCCTTTCGCTAAGGCTGTTCTTGTGGAATTTAGAAAGTGATATTTGTAAGCCCTTAGAGGGCTATGGTGAAAAAGGATTTTAAAACTAGAAAGAAGCTTGAGAAACTGCTTAGTGTTCTGTTAATACATATCACGGTGTTACAGCTTTCCTTCAATAATCCTTTCGCTAAGGCTGTTCTTGTGGAATTGGCAAAGTGATATTTTGAAGCCCATAGAGGGCTATGGTGAAAAGGAAATATCTTCCTTAAAACTGGAAAGAAGCTTTCTGAGAAACTGCTTTGTGTTCTGTTAATACATCTCACAGAGTTACAGCTTTCCTTCAAGAAGCCTTTCGCTAAGGATGTTGTTGTGGAATTGGCAAGTGATATTTGGAAGCCCATAGAGGCTATGGTGAAAAGGAAATATCTTCCGTTAAAAACTGGAAAGAAGCCTTTTGAGAAACTGCTTTGTGTTCTGTTAATTCATCTCACAGCGTTACAGCTTTCCCTTCAAGAAGCCTTTCGCTAAGGCTGTTCTTTTGGAATTGGCAAACTGATATTTTGAAGCCCATAGAGGGCTATGGTGAAAAAGGAAGTATCTTCCGTTAAAAACTGTAAAGAAGCTTTCTGAGAAACTGCTTTGTGTTCTATTAATACATCTCACAGAGTTACAGCTTTCCCTTCAAGAAGCCTTTCGCTAAGGCTGTTCTTGTGGAATTGGAAAAGAGATATTTGGAACCCCTAGAGGGCTATGGTGAAAAAGGAAATATCTTCCGTTAAAAACTTGAAAGAATCCTTTGGGGATAATGCTTTGTGTTCTGTTAATTCATCTCACAGAGTTACAGCTTGCCCTTCAAGAAGCCTTTCGCTAAGGCTGTTCTTGTGGAATTTAGAAAGTGATATTTTGAAGCCCGTAGAGGGCCATGGTGAAAAAGGAAATATCTTCCGTTAAAAACTGGAAAGAAGCTTTCTGAGAAACTGCTTTGTGTTCTCTTAATACATCTCACAGAGTTACAGCTTTCCCTTCAAGAAGACTTTCGCTAAGGCTCTTCTAGTGGAATTGGCAAAGTGATATTTGGAAGCCCGTACAGGGCTATGGTGAAAAAGGAAATATCTTCCGTTAAAAACTGGAAAGAAGCTTTCTGAGAAACTGCTTTGTGTTCTGTTGATACATCTGAAAGATTTACATCTTTCCCTTCAGGAAGCCTTTCGCTAAGCCTGTTCTTGTGGAATTGGCAAAGTGATATTTGGAAGCCCATAGAGGGCTATGGTGAAAAAGGAAATATCTTCCGTTAAAATCTGGAAAGAAGCCTTCTAAGAAACTGCTTTGTGTTCTGTTAATTGATCTCACAGAGTTACAGCTTTCCCTTCAAGAAGCCTTTCAATAAGGCTGTTCTTGTGGAATTTAGAAAGTGATATCAGGAAGCCCATAGAGGGCTATGGTGAAAAAGGAAGTATCTTCCGTTAAAAACTGGAAAGAAGACTTCTGAGAAACTGCTTAGTGTTCTGTTATTTCATCTCACAGAGTTACAGCTTTCCCCTCAAGAGTCCTTTCGCTTAGACTGTTCTTGTGGAATTGGCAAAGTGATATTTGGAAGCCCATACAGGGCTATGGTGAAAAGGAAATATCTTCCTTAAAACTGGAAAGAAGCTTTCAGAGAAACTGCTTTGTGTTCTGTTAATACATCTCCCAGAGTTACATGTATCCCTTCAACAACCCTTTCGATAAGGCTGTTCTTGTGGAATTGGCAAAGTGATATTTGGAAGCCCATAAAGGGCTATGGTGAAAAAGGAAATAACTTCCTTTAGAAACTGGAAAGAAGCTTTCCAGAAACTGCTTTGTGTTCTGTTAATACATCTCACAGAGTTACATCTCTCCCTTCAAGAACCCTTTCGCTAAGGCTGTTCTTGTGGAATTGGCAAAGTGATATTTGGAAGCCCATTGATGGCTACGGTGAAAAAGGAAATATCTTCCGTTAAAAACTGGAAAGAAGCCTTTTGAGAAACTGCTTTGTGTTCTGTTAATTCATCTCACAGCGTTACAGCTTTCTCTTCAAGAAGCCTTTCGCTAAGGCTGTTCTTGTGGAATTGGCAAACTGATATTTTGAAGCACTTAGAGGGCGATGGTGAAAAAGGAAGTATCTTCCGTTAAAAACTGGAAAGAAGCTTTCTGAGAAACTGCTTTGTGTTCTATTAATACATCTCACAGAGTTACAGCTTTCCATTCAAGAAGCCTTTCGCTAAGGCTGTTCTTTTGGAATTGGAAAAGAGATATTTGGAAGCCCATAGTGGGCTATGGTGAAAAAGGAAATATCTTCCTTTAAAAACTGGAAAGAAGCTTGAGAAACTGCTTTGTGTTCTGTTAATACATCTCACAGAGTTACAGCTTTCCTTCAAGAAGCCTTCGCTAAGGCTGTTCTTGTGGAATTGGCAAAGTGATATTTGGAAGCCCATAGAGGGCTATGGTGAAAAGGAAATATCTTCCGTTAAAACTGGAAAGAAGCCTCTGAGAAACTGCTTTGTGTTCTGTTAATTCATATCACAGAGTTACAGCTTTCCCTTCAAGAAGCCTTTCGCTAAGGCTGTTCTTGTGGAATTTAGAAAGTGATATTTGGGCCGGGCGCGGTGGCTCAAGCCTGTAATCCCAGCACTTTGCGGGTGGATCACGAGGTCAGAGATCGAAACCATCCTGCCTAATATGGTGAAACCCTGTCTCTACTAAAAATACAAAAAAACTAGCCGGGTGAGTTGGCGGGCGCCTGTAATCCCAGCTACTCGGGAGGCTGAGGCAGGAGAATGGCGTGAACCCGGGAGGCAGAGCTTGCAGTGAGCTGAGATCCGCCACTGCACTCCAGCCTGCGCCTCAAAAAAAAAAAAAAAAAAAAAAAAAAAAAAAGAAAATGTTTAGAAAGTGATATTTGGAAGCCCTTAGAGGGCTATGGTGAAAAGGAAATATCTTCCTTTAAAAACTGGAAAGAAGCTTGAGAAACTGCTTAGTGTTCTGATAATACATCTCACGGTGTTACAGCTTTCCTTCAATAATCCTTTCGCTAAGGCTGTTCCTGTGGAATTGGCAAAGTGATATTTGAAGCCCATAGAGGGCTATGGTGAAAAGGAAATATCTTCCGTTAAAACTGGAAAGAAGCTTGAGAAACTGCTTTGTGTTCTGTTAATACATCTCACAGAGTTACAGCTTTCCTTCAAGAAGCTTTCGATAAGGCTGTTCTAGTGGAATTGGCAAGTGATATTTGGAAGCCCATACAGGGCTATGGTGAAAAGGAAATATCTTCCTTAAAACTGGAAAGAAGGTTTCTGAGAAACTGCTTTGTGTTCTGTTAATACATCTCACAGAGTTACATCTTTCCTTCAAGAAGCCTTTCGCTAAGGCTGTTCTTGTGGAATTGGCAAGTGATATTTGGAAGCCCATAGAGGGCTATGGTGAAAAGGAAATATCTTCCGTTAAAATCTGGAAAGAAGCCTCTGAGAAACTGCTTTGTGTTCTGTTAATTCATCTCACAGAGTTACAGCTTTCCTTCAAGAAGCCTTTGCTAAGGCTGTTCTGGTGGAATTTAGAAAGTGATATTTGAAGCCCATAGAGGGCTATGGTGAAAAGAAAATATCTTCCGTTAAAACTGGAAAGAAGCCTTCTGAGAAACTGCTTATTGTTCTGTTATTTCATCTCACAGAGTTACAGCTTTCCTCAAGAGTCCTTCGCTTAGACTGTTCTTGTGGAATTTGCAAAGTGATATTTGGAAGCCCATACAGGGCTATGGTGAAAAGGAAATATCTTCAGTTAAAACTGGAAAGAAGCTTTCTGAGAAACTGCTTTTGTTCTGTTAATTCATCTCACAGAGATACAGCTTTCCTTCAAGAAGCCTTTCGCTAAGGCTGTTCTTGTGGAATTGGCAAAGTGATATTTGGAAGCCCATAGAGGCTATGGTGAAAAGGAAATATCTTCCGTTAAAACTGGAAAGAAGATTTCTGAGAAACTGCTTTGTGTTCTGTTAATACATCTCACAGAGTTACATCTCTCCTTCAAGAACCCTTTTCGCTAAGGCTGTTCTTATGGAACTGGCAAAGTGATATTTGGAAGCCCATAGAGGGCTATGGTGAAAAAGGAAATATCTTCCGTTAAAAACGGAAAGAAGCTTGAGAAACTGCTTTGTGTTCTGTTAATACATCTCACAGAGTTACATCTTTCCTTCAAGAAGCCTTCGCTAAGGCTGTTCTTGTGGAATTGGCAAAGTGATATTTGGAAGCTTATAGAGGCTATGGTGAAAAAGGAAATATCTTCCGTTAAAACTGGAAAGAAGCCTTATGAGAAACTACTTTGTGTTCTGTTAATTCATATCACAGAGGTACAGCTTTCCCTTCAAGAAACCTTTCACTAAGGCTGTTCTTTTGGAATTGGCAATGTGATATTTGGAAGCCCACAGATTGCTATGTTGAAAAAGAAAATATCTTCTTTAAAAACTGGAACGAAGCTTTCTGGGAAACTGCTTTGTGTTCTGTTAATACATCTCACAGAGTTACATCTCTCCCTTCAAGAAGCCTTTCGCTAAGGCTGTTCTTGTAGAACTGGCAAAGTGATATTTGGAAGAACATAGAGGGCTATGCTGAAAAAGGAAATATCTTCCGTTACAAACAGGAAAGAAGTTTTCTCAGAAACTGCTTTGTGTTTTGTTAATACATCTCACAGACATTCATCTTTCCCTTCAAGAAGGCTTTCGTTAAGGCTGTTCTTGTGGAATAGGCAAAGTGATATTTGGAAGCCCATAGAGGGCTATGGTGAAAAAGGAAATATCTTCCGTTAAAAACTGGAAAGAAGCTGTCTGAGAAACTGCTTTGTGTTCTGTTAATACTTCTCACAGAGTTACATCTTTCCCTTCAAGAAGCCTTTCGCTAAGGCTGTTCTTGTGGAATTGGCAAAGTGATATTTGGAAGCCCATAGAGGGCTATGGTTAAAAAGGAAATAGATTCCGTTAAAAACTGGAAAGAAGCAATTTGAAATACTGCTTTGTGTTCTGTTAATTCATCTCACAGAGATACAGCTTTCCCCTGAAGATTCCTTTCGCTTAGACTGTTCTTGTGGAATTTGCAATGTGATATTTGGAAGCCCGTACAGCGCTGTGGTGAAAAAGGAAATATCTTCAGTTAAAAACTGGAAAGAAGCTTTCTGAGAAACTGCTTTGTGTTCTGTTAATACATCTCACAGAGTTACATCTTTCCCTTCAAGAAGCCTTTCGCTAAGTCTGTTCTTGTGGAATTGGCAAAGTGATATTTGGAAGCCCATAGAGGGCTATGGTGAAAAAGGAAATATCTTCCGTTAAAAACTGGAAAGAAGCTTTCTGAGAAACTGCTTTGTGTTCTGTTAATACATCCCACAGAGTTACAGCTTTCCTTCAAGCAGTTTTCGCTAAGGCTGTTCTTGTGGAATTGGCAAAGTGATATTTGAAGCCCATAGAGGGCTATGGTGAAAAAGGAAATATCTTCCGTTAAAACTGGAAAGAAGCCTTCTGAGAAACTGCTTTGTGTTCTGTTAATTCATCTCACAGAGTTACAGCTTTCCTTCAAGAAGACTTTCGCTAAGGCTGTTCTAGTGGAATTGGCAAAGTGATATTTGGAAGCCCATACAGGGCTATGGTGAAAAAGGAAATATCTTCCGTTAAAACTGGAAAGAAGCTTGAGAAACTGCTTTGTGTTCTGTTAATACATCTCACAGAGTTACATCTTTCCTTCAAGAAGCCTTTCGCTAAGGCTGTTCTTGTGGAAGTGGCAAAAGTGATATTTGGAAGCCCATAGAGGGCTATGGTGAAAAGGAAATATCTTCCGTTAAAATCTGGAAAGAAGCCTCTGAGAACCTGCTTTGTGTTCTGTTAATTCATCTCACAGAGTTACAGCTTTCCTTCAAGAAGCCTTTCGCTAAGGCTGTTCTGGTGGAATTTAGAAAGTGATATCTGGAAGCCCATAGAGGGCTATGGTGAAAAAGGAAATATCTTCCGTTAGAAATTGGAAAGAAGCCTTCTGAGAAACTGCTTATTGTTCTGTTATTACATCTCACACAGTTACATCTTTCCCCTCAAGAGTCCTTTCGCTTAGACTGTTCTTGTGGCATTTGCAAAGTGACATTTTGAAGCCCGTACAGCGCTGTGGTGAAAAAGGAAATGTCTTCAGTTAAAAAATGGAAAGAAGCTTTCTGAGAAACTGCTTTGTGTTCTGTTAATACATCTCACAGAGTTACATGTATCCCTTCAACAACCCTTTTTATAAGGTTGTTCTTGTGGAATTGGCAAAGTGATATTTGGAAGCCCTTAAAGGGCTATGGTGAAAAAGGAAATATCTTCCTTTAAAAAGTGGAAAGAAGCTCTCCGAGAAACTGCTTTGTGTTCTGTTAATACATCTCACGGAGTTACATGTCTCCCTTCAAGAACCCTTTCGCTAAGGCTGTTCTTGTGGAATTGGAAAAGAAATATTTGGAAGCCCATAGTGGGCTACGGTGAAAAAGGAAATATCTTCCTTTAAAAACTGGAAAGAAGCTTTCTGAGAAACTGCTTTGTGTTCCGTTAATATATCTCACAGAGTTACAGCTTTCCCTTCAAGAAGCCTTTGGCTAAGGCTGTTGTCTTGGAATTGGCAAAGTGATATTTGGAAGCCCATAGAGGGCTAAGGTGAAAAAGGAATTATCTTCCATTAAAAACTTGAAAGAAGCTTTCTGAGAAACTGCTTTGTGTTCCGTGAATACATCTGACAGAGTTACATCTTTCCCTTCAAGAAGCCTTTCCTTAAGGCTGTTCTTGTGGAATTGGCAAGTGATATTTGGTAGCCCATAGAGGGTTATGGTGAAAAAGGAAATATCTTCCGTTAAAACCTGGAAGGAAGCTTTCTGAGAAACTGCTTTGTGTTATGTTAATACATCTCACAGAGTTACATGCATCCCTTCAACAACCCTTTCGATAAGGCTGTTCTTGTGAAATTGGCAAAGTGATATTTGGAAGCCCATAGAGGGCTATGGTGAAAAAGGAAATATCTTCCTTTAAAAACTGGAAAAAACTTTCCGGGAAACTCCTTTGTGTTCTGTTAATACATCTCACAGAGTTACATCTCTCCCTTCAAGAACCCTTTCGCTAAGGCTGTTCTTGTGGAATTCGCAAAGTGATATTTTGAAGCCCATAGAGGGCTATGGTGAAAAAGGAAGTATCTTCCATTAAAAACTAGAAAGAAGCTTTCTGAGAAACTGCTTTGTGTTCTATTAATACATCTCACAGAGTTACAGCTTTCCCTTTAAGAAGCCTTTCGCTAAGGCTGTTCTTGTGGAATTGGAAAAGAGATATTTGGAAGCCCATAGTGGGCTATGGTGAAAAAGGAAATATCTTCCTTTAAAAACTGGAAAGAAGCTTTCTGAGAAACTGCTTCCTGTTCTGTTAATACATCTCACAGAGTTACAGCTTTCCTTTCAAGAAGCCTTCGCTAAGGCTATTCTTGTGGAATTGGCAAAGTGATATTTGGAAGCCCATAGAGGGCTATGGTGAAAAGGAAATATCTTCCATTAAAACTGGAAAGAAGCTCTGAGAAACTGCTTTGTGTTCTGTTAATTCATATCACAGAGTTACAGCTTTCCTTCAAGAAGCCTTTCGCTAAGGCTGTTCTTGTGGAATTTAGAAAGTGATATTTGCCAGCGGTGTGGCTCAAGCCTGTAATCCCAGCACTTTGGGAGGCCGAGACGGTGGATCACGAGGTCAGGAGATCGAAACCATCCTGGCTAATACGGTGAAACCCTGTCTCTACTAAAATACAAAAACTAGCCGGGTGAGTTGGCGGGCGCCTGTAATCCCAGCTACTCGGGAGGCTGAGGCAGGAGAATGGCGTGAACACGGGAGGCAGAGCTAGTGAGCTGAGATCCGCCACTGCACTCCAGCCTGGCGAAAGAGCAAGACTCCTCAAAAAAAAAAAAAAAAAAAAAGAAAATGTTTAGAAAGTGATATTTGGAAGCCCTTAGAGGGCTATGGTGAAAAGGAAATATCTTCCTTTAAAAACTGGAAAGAAGCTTGAGAAACTGCTTAGTGTTCTGTTAATACATCTCACAGAGTTACATCTTTCCTTCAGAAGCCTTTCGCTAAGGCTGTTCTTGTGGAATTGGCAAAGTGATATTTGAAGCCCATAGAGGGCTATGGTGAAAAGGAAATATCTTCCGTTAAAAACTGGAAAGAAGCTTGAGAAACTGCTTTGTGTTCTGTTAATACATCTCACAGAGTTACAGCTTTCTCTTCAAGAAGACTTTCGCTAAGGCTGTTCTAGTGGAATTGGCAAAGTGATATTTGGAAGCCCATACAGGGCTATGGTGAAAAACGAAATATCTTCCGTTAAAAACTGGAAAGAAGCTTTCTGAGAAACTGCTTTGTGTTCTGTTAATACGTCTCACAGAGCTACATCTTTCCCTTTAGAAGCCTTTCGCTAAGGCTGTTCTTGTGGAATTGGCAAAGTGATATTTGGAAGCCCATAGAGGGCTATGGTGAAAAAGGAAATATCTTCCGTTAAAACCTGGAAAGAAGCCTTCTGAGAAACTGCTTTGTGTTCTGTTAATTCATCTCACAGAGTTACAGCTTTCCCTTCAAGAAGCCTTTCGCTAAGGCTGTTCTTTTGGAATTTAGAAAGTGATATTTGTAAGCCCTTAGAGGGCTATGGTGAAAAAGGAAATACCTTCCTTTAAAAACTGGAAAGAAGCTTTCTGAGAAACTGCTTAGTGTTCTGTTAATACATATCACGGTGTTACAGCTTTCCCTTCAATAATCCTTTCGCTAAGGCTGTTCTTGTGGAATTGGCAAAGTGATATTTTGAAGCCCATAGAGGGCTATGGTGAAAAAGGAAATATCTTACATTAAAAACTGGAAAGAAGCTTTCTGAGAAACTGATTTGTGTTCTGTTAATACATCTCACAGAGTTACAGCTTTCCCTTCAAGAAGACTTTCGCTAAGGCTGTTCTATTGGAATTGGCAAAGTGATATTTTGAAGCCCATAGAGGGCTATGGTGAAAAAGGAAGTATCTTCCGTTAAAAACTGGAAAGAAGCTTTCTGAGAAACTGCTTTGTGTTCTATTAATACATCTCACAGAGCTACATCTTTCCCTTCAAGAAGCCTTTCGCTAAGGCTGTTGTTGTGGAATTGGCAAAGTGATATTTGGAAGCCCATAGAGGGCTATGGTGAGAAAGGAAATATCTTCCGTTAAAATCTGGAAAGAAGCCTTCTGAGAACCTCCTTTGTGTTCTGTTAATTCATGTCACAGAGTTACAGCTTTCCCTTCAAGAAGCCTTTCGCGAAGGCTGTTCTTGTGGAAGTGACAAAGTGATATTTGGAAGCCCATAGAGGGCTATGGTGAAAAAGGAAATATCTTCCGTTAAAAACTGGAAAGAAGCTTTCTGAGAAACTGCTTTGTGTTCTGTTAATACATCTCACAGAGTTACATCTCTCCCTTCAAGAACGCTTTCGCTAAGGCTGTTCTTATGGAACTGGCAAAGTGATATTTGGAAGCCCATAGAGGGCTATGGTGAAAAAGGAAATATCTTCCGTTAAAACTGGAAAGAAGCTTGAGAAACTGCTTTGTGTTCTGTTAATACATCTCACAGAGTTACAGCTTTCCTCAAGAGTCCTTTCGCTTAGACTGTTCTTGTGGAATTTGCAAAGTGATATTTGGAAGCCCATAGAGGCTATGGTGAAAAAGGAAATATCTTCAGTTAAAAACTGGAAAGAAGCTTGAGAAACTGCTTTGTGTTCTGTTAATTCATCTCACAGAGTTACAGCTTTCCCTTCAAGAAACCTTTCGCTAAGGCTGTTCTTGTGGAATTCACAAAGTGATATTTGGAAGCCCTTAGAGGGCTATGGTGAAAAAGGAAATATCTTCCGTTAAAAACTGGAAAGAAGCTTTCTGAGAAACTGCTTCGTGTTCTGTTAATACATCTCACAGAGTTACATCTCTCCCTTCAAGAACCCTTTCGCTAAGGCTGTTCTGATGGGACTGGCAAAGTGATATTTGGAAGCCCTTAGAGGGCTATGTTGAAAAAGGAAATATCTTCCGTTAAAAACTGGAAAGAAGCTTTCTGAGAAACTGCTTTGTGTTCTGTTAATACATCTCACAGAGTTACAGCTTTCCCTTCAAGAAGCCTTTCGCTAAGGCTGTTCTTATGGAATTGGCAAAGTGATATTTGGAAGCCCATAGAGGGCTATGGTGAAAAACAAAATATCTTCCGTTAAAAACTGGAAAGAAGCCTTATGAGAAACAACTTTGTGTTCTGTTAATTTATCTCACAGAGTTACAGCTTTCCCTTCAAGAAGCCTTTCGCTAAGGCTGTTCTTGTGGAATTGGCAAAGTGATATTTGGAAGCCCATAGAGGGCTATGGTGAAAAGGAAATATCTTCCTTTAAAACTGAAAGAAGCTTGAGAAACTGCTTGTGTTCTGTTAATACATCTCACAGAGTTACATCTCTCCTTCAAGAAGCCTTTCGCTAAGGCTGTTCTTGTGGAATTGGCAAAGTGATATTTGGAAGCCCATAGAGGGCTATGGTGAAAAGGAAATATCTTCCGTTACAAACAGGAAAGAAGCTTTCTGAGAAACTGCTTTATGTTCTGTTAATACATCTCACAGAGTTACAGCTTTCCTTCAAGAAGCCTTTCGCTAAGGCTGTTCTTGTGGAATTGGCAAAGTGATATTTAAGCCCATAGAGGGCTATGGTGAAAAAGGAAATATCTTCCTTTAAAAACTGGAAAGAAGCTTCTGAGAAACTGCTTTGTGTTCTGTTAATACATCTCACAGAGTTACAGCTTCCTTCAAGAAGTTTTCGCTAAGGCTGTTCTTGTGGAATTTAGAAAGTGATATTTGGGCCGGGCGCTGTGCCTGTAATCCCAGAACTTGGGAGGCGGAGACGGTGGATCACGAGGTCAGGAGATCGAAAACCTTCCAGCTAATACGGTGAAACCCTGTCTCTACTAAAATACAAAAATCTAGCTGGGTGAGTTGGCGGGCACCTGTAATCCCAGCTACTCGGGAGGCTGAGGCAGGAGAATGGCGTGAACCCGGGAGGCAGAGCTTGCAGTGAGCTGAGATCTGGCCACTGCACTCCAGCCTGGGCGATGAGCGAGACCCTCAAAAAAAAAAAAAAAAAAAAAATGTTTAGAAAGTGATATTTGGAAGTCCTTAGAAGGCTATGGTGAAAAGGAAATACCTTCCTTTAAAAACAGGAAAGAAGCTTTCTGAGAAACTGCTTAGTGTTCTGTTAATATATCTCACGGTGTTACAACTTTCCCTTCAATAATCCTTTCGCTAAGGCTGTTCCTGTGGAATTGGCAAAGTGATATTTTGAAGCCCATAGAGGGCTATGGTGAAAAAGGAAATATCTTCCGTTAAAAACTGGAAAGACGCTTTCTGAGAAACTGCTTTGTTTTCTGTTAATACATCTCAAAGAGTTACAGCTTTCCCTTCAAGAAGACTTTCGCTAAGGCTGTTCTAGTGGAACTGGCAAAGTAATATTTGGAAGCCCATACAGGCCTATGGTGAAAAAGGAAATATCTTCCGTTAAAAACTGGAAAGAAGCTTTCTGAGGACCTGCTTTGTGTTCTGTTAATACATCTCACAGAGTTACATCTTTCCTTCACAGTTTTCGCCAAGGCTGTTCTTGTGGAATTGGCAAAGTGATATTTGGAAGCCCATAGAGGGCTATGGTGAAAAGGAAATATCTTCCGTTAAAATCTGGAAAAGAAGCTTTCTGAGAACCTGCTTTTGTGTTCTGTTAATTCATCTAACAGAATTACAGCTTCCTTCAAGAAGCCTTTCGCTAAGTCTGTTCTTGTGGAATTTAGAAAGTGATATTTGGAAGCCCATAGAGGGCTATGGTGAAAAGGAAATATCTTCCGTTAAAAACTGGAAAGAAGCCTTCTGAGAAACTGCTTAGTGTTCTGTTAATTCATCTCACAGAGTTACAGCTTTCCTTCAAGAAGCCTTTCGCTAAGGCTGTTCTTGTGGAATTGGCAAAGTGATATTTGGAAGCCCATAGAGGGCTATGGTGAAAAGGAAATATCTTCCGTTAAAAACTGGAAAGAAGCTTCTGAGAAACTGCTTGTGTTCTGTTAATATCTCACAGAGTTACAGCTTTCCTTCAAGAAGCCTTCGCTAAGGCTGTTCTTGTGGAATTAGAAAGTGATATTTTGAAGCCCATAGAGGGCAATGGTGAAAAGGAAATATCTTCCGTTAAAAACTGGAAAGAAGCTTTCTGAAGAACTGCTTTGTGTTCTGTTAATTCATTTCACAGAGTTACAGCTTTCCCTTCAAGAAGACTTTCGCTTAGGCTGTTCTTGTGAATTGGCAAAGTGATATTTGGAAGCCCTTAGAGGGCTATGGTGAAACAGGAAATATCTTCCGTTAAAAACTGGAAAGAATCTTTCTGAGAAACTGCTTTGTGTTCTGTTAATTCATCTCACAGAGTTACAGCTTTCCTCAAGAGTCCTTTCGCTTAGACTGTTCTTGTGGAATTGGCAAAGTGATATTTGAAGTTCATAGCGCTGTGGTGAAAAGGAAATATCTTCAGTTAAAAACTGGAAAGAAGCTTTCTGAGAAACTGCTTTGTGTTCTGTTAATACATCTCACAGAGTTACAGCTTTCCTTCAAGAAGCCTTCGCTAAGGCTGTTCTTGTGGAATTGGCAAAGTGATATTTGGAAGCCCATAGAGGGCTATGGTGAAAAAGGAAATATCTTCCGTTAAAACTGGAAAGAAGCCTTCTGAGAAACTGCTTTGTGTTCTGTTAATTCATCTCACAGAGTTACAGCTTCCTTCAAGAAGCCTTTCGCTAAGGCTGTTCTTTGGAAGTGACAAAGTGATATTTGGAAGCCCATAGAGGACTATGGTGAAAAAGGAAATATCTTCCGTTAAAAACTGGAAAGAAGCTTTCTGAGAAACTGCTTTGTGTTCTGTTAATACATCTCACAGAGTTACATCTTTCCTTCAAGAAGTTTTCGCTAAGGCTGTTCTGTGGAATTGGCAAAGTGATATTTGGAAGCCCATAGAGGGCTATGGTGAAAAGGAAATATCTTCCGTTAAAACTGGAAAGAAGCTTCTGAGAAACTGCTTTGTGTTCTGTTAATACATCTCACAGAGTTACAGCTTTCCTCAAGAGTCCTTTCGCTTAGACTGTTCTTGTGGAATTTGCAAAGTGATATTTGGAAGCCCATAGAGGGCTGTGGTGAAAAGGAAATATCTTCAGTTAAAAACTGAAAGAAGCTTTCTGAGAAACTGCTTTGTGTTCTGTTAATTCATCTCACAGAGTTACAGCTTTCCTTCAAGAAACCTTTCGCTAAGGCTGTTCTTGTGGAATTTGCAAAGTGATATTTGGAAGCCCTTAGAGGGCTATGGTGAAAAGGAAATATCTTCCGTTAAAAACTGGAAAGAAGCTTGAGAAACTGCTTTGTTCTGTTAATACATCTCACAGAGTTACATCTTTCCTTCAAGAAGCCTTTCGCTAAGGCTGTTCTGATGGGACTGGCAAAGTGATATTTGGAAGCCCTTAGAGGGCTATGGTGAAAAGGAAATATCTTCCGTTAAAACTGGAAAGAAGCTTGAGAAACTGCTTTGTGTTCTGTTAATACATCTCACAGAGTTACAGCTTCCTTCAAGAAGCCTTTCGCTAAGGCTGTTCTTGTGGAATTGGCAAAGTGATATTTGAAGCCCATAGAGGCTATGGTGAAAACAAAATATCTTCCGTTAAAAACTGGAAAGAAGCCTTATGAGAAACAACTTTTGTGTTCTGTTAATACATCTCACAGAGTTACAGCTTTCCTTCAAGAAGCCTTCGCTAAGGCTGTTCTTGTGGAATTGGCAAAGTGATATTTGAAGCCCATAGAGCTATGGTGAAAACAAAATATCTTCCTTTAAAAACTGGAAAGAAGCTTTCTGAGAAACTGCTTTGTGTTCTGTTAATACATCTCACAGAGTTACATCTTTCCTTCAAGAAGTTTTCGCTAAGGCTGTTCTTGTGGAATTGGCAAAGTGATATTTGGAAGAACATAGAGGGCTATGGTGAAAAGGAAATATCTTCCGTTAAAAACTGGAAAGAAGCTTTCTGAGAAACTGCTTGTGTTCTGTTAATACATCTCACAGAGTTACAGCTTTCCTTCAAGAAGCCTTTCGCTAAGGCTGTTCTTGTGAATTGGCAAAGTGATATTTGGAAGCCCATAGAGGGCTATGGTGAAAAGGAAATATCTTCCATTAAAAACTGGAAAGAAGCCTTCTGAGAAACTGCTTTGTGTTCTGTTAATTCATCTCACAGAGTTACAGCTTTCCTTCAAGAAGCCTTCGCTAAGGCTGTTCTTGTGGAATTTAGAAAGTGATATTTGTAATCCCAGAACTTTGGGAGATCACGAGGTCAGAGATCGAAACCTTCCTAGCTATCACTGGTGAAACCCTGTCTCTACTAAAAATACAAAAATCTAGCTGGGTGAGTTGGCTGGGCACCTGTAATCCCAGCTACTCGGGAGGCTGAGCCACTGCACTCCAGCCTGGCGACAGAGCGTCAAAAAAAAAAAAAAAAAAAAATGTTTAGAAAAGTGATATTTGGAAGCCCATAGAGGTTATGGTGAAAAGGAAATATCTTCCTTTAAAAACTGGAAAGAAGCTTTCTGAGAAACTGCTTAGTGTTCTGTTAATATATCTCACGGTGTTACAGCTTTCCTTCAAGAAGCCTTTCGCTAAGGCTGTTCCTGTGGAATTGGCAAAGTGATATTTGAAGCCCATAGAGGGCTATGGTGAAAAGGAAATATCTTCCGTTAAAAACTGGAAAGAAGCTTGAGAAACTGCTTTGTGTTCTGTTAATTCATCTCACAGAGTTACAGCTTTCCTTCAAGAAGCCTTTCGCTAAGGCTGTTCTGTGGAATTGGCAAAGTGATATTTGAAGCCCATACAGGCCTATGGTGAAAAGGAAATATCTTCCGTTAAAACTGGAAAGAAGCTTGAGGACCTGCTTTGTGTTCTGTTAATACATCTCACAGAGCTACATCTTTCCTTCAAGAAGCCTTCGCTAAGGCTGTTCTTGTGGAATTGGCAAAGTGATATTTGGAAGCCCATAGAGGGCTATGGTGAAAAGGAAATATCTTCCGTTAAAATCTGGAAAGAAGCCTTCTGAGAACCTGCTTTGTGTTCTGTTAATTCATCTCACAGAGTTACAGCTTCCTTCAAGAAGCCTTTCGCTAAGGCTGTTCTGGTGGAATTTAGAAAGTGATATTTGAAGCCCATAGAGGGCTATGGTGAAAAGGAAATATCTTCCGTTAAAAACTGGAAAGAAGCTTCTGAGAAACTGCTTATTGTTCTGTTAATTCATCTCACAGAGTTACAGCTTTCCCTTAAAGAAGCCTTTCGCTAAGGCTGTTCTTTTGGAATTGGCAAAGTGATATTTGGAAGCCCATAGAGGGCTATGGTGAAAAAGGAAATATCTTCCGTTAAAAACTGGAAAGAAGCTTTCTGAGAAACTGCTTTGTGTTCTGTTAATACATCTCACAGAGTTACAGCTTTCCCTTCAAGAAGCCTTTCGCTAAGGCTGTTCTTGTGGAATTTAGAAAGTGATATTTGGAAGCCCATAGAGGGCTATGGTGAAAAAGGAAATATCTTCCGTTAAAAACTGGAAAGAAGCTTTCTGAAGAACTGCTTTGTGTTCTGTTAATTCATTTCACAGAGTTACAGCTTTCCCTTCAAGAAGCCTTTCGCTAAGGCTGTTCTTGTGGAATTGGCAAAGTGATATTTGGAAGCCCTTAGAGGGCTATGGTGAAAAAGGAAATATCTTCCGTTAAAAACTGGAAAGAATCTTTCTGAGAAACTGCTTTGTGTTCTGTTAATTCATCTCACAGAGTTACAGCTTTCCCCTCAAGAGTCCTTTCGCTTAGACTGTTCTTGTGGAATTTGCAAAGTGATATTTGGAAGCCCGTACAGCGCTGTGGTGAAAAAGGAAATATCTTCAGTTAAAAACTGGAAAGAAGCTTTCTGAGAAACTGCTTTGTGTTCTGTTAATACATCTCACAGAGTTACAGCTTTCCTTCAAGAAGCCTTCGCTAAGGCTGTTCTTGTGGAATTGGCAAAGGATATTTGGAAGCCCATAGAGGGCTATGGTGAAAAAGGAAATATCTTCCGTTAAAACTGGAAAGAAGCCTTCTGAGAAACTGCTTTGTGTTCTGTTAATTCATCTCACAGAGTTACAGCTTTCCCTTCAAGAAGCCTTTCGCTAAGGCTGTTCTGGTGGAATTTAGAAAGTGATATTTGGAAGCCCATAGAGGGCTATGGTGAAAAAGGAAATATCTTCCGTTAAAACTGGAAAGAAGCCTTCTGAGAAACTGCTTTGTGTTCTGTTAATTCATCTCACAGAGTTACAGCTTTCCTTCAAGAGTCCTTTCGCTTAGACTGTTCTTGTGGAATTGGCAAAGTGATATTTGAAGCCCATAGAGGCTATGGTGAAAAAGGAAATATCTTCAGTTAAAAACTGGAAAGAAGCTTGAGAAACTGCTTTGTGTTCTGTTAATTCATTTCACAGAGTTACAGCTTTCCTTCAAGAAGCCTTTCGCTAAGGCTGTTCTTGTGGAATTGGCAAAGTGATATTTGGAAGCCCATAGAGGTCTATGGTGAAAAGGAAATATCTTCCGTTAAAAATGGAAAGAAGCTTGAGAAACTGCTTTGTGTTCTGTTAATACATCTCACAGAGTTACATCTTTCCTTCAAAAGCCTTTCGCTAAGGCTGTTCTTGTGGAATTGGCAAGGTGATATTTGGAAGCTCATAGAGGGCTATGGTGAAAAAGGAAATATCTTCAGTTAAAAACTGGAAAGAAGCTTGTTGAGAAACTGCTTTGTGTTCTGTTAATTCATCTCACAGAGTTACATCTTTCCCTTCAAGAAGCCTTTCGCTAAGGCTGTTCTTGTGGAATTTGCAAAGTGATATTTGGAAGCCCATAGAGGGCTATGGTGAAAAGGAAATATCTTCCGTTAAAACTGGAAAGAAGCTTTCTGAGAAACTGCTTTGTGTTCTGTTAATACATCTCACAGAGTTACAGCTTTCCTTCAAGAAGCCTTTCGCTAAGGCTGTTCTTGTGGAATTGGCAAAGTGATATTTGAAGCCCATAGAGGGCTATGGTGAAAAAGGAAATATCTTCCGTTAAAACTGGAAAGAAGCTTGAGAAACTGCTTTGTGTTCTGTTAATTCATCTCACAGAGTTACAGCTTTCCTTCAAGAAGCCTTCGCTAAGGCTGTTCTTGTGGAATTTAGAAAGTGATATTTGGAAGCTCATAGAGGGCTATGGTGAAAAGGAAATATCTTCCGTTAAAACTGGAAAGAAGCTTTCTGAGAAACTGCTTTGTGTTCTGTTAATACATCTCACAGAGTTACAGCTTTCCTTCAAGAAGCCTTCGCTAAGGCTGTTCTTGTGGAATTTAGAAGGTGATATTTTGAAGCCCATAGAGGGCTACGGTGAAAAAGGTAATATCCTCCGTTAATAACTGGAAAGAAGTTTTCTGAGAAACTGCTTTGTGTTCTGCTAATACATCTCACAGAGTTACAGCTTTCCTTCAAGAACCCTTTCGCTAAGGCTGTTCTTGTGGAATTGGCAAAGTGATATTTGGAAGCCCATAGAGGCTATGGTGACAAAGGAAATATCTTCCTTTAAAAACTGGAAAGAAGCTTTCTGAGAAACTGCTTTGTGTTCTGTTAATACATCTCACAGAGTTACATCTTTCCTTCAAGAAGCCTTTCGCTAAGGCTGTTCTTGTGGAATTGGCAAAGTGATATTTGGAAGCCCATAGAGGGCTATGGTGAAAAGGAAATATCTTCCGTTAAAACTGGAAAGAAGCTTTCTGAGAAACTGCTTTGTGTTCTGTTAATACATCTCACAGAGTTACATCTTTCCTTCAAGAAGCCTTTCGCTAAGGCTGTTGTTGTGGAATTGGCAAAGTGATATTTGGAAGCCCATAGAGGGCTATGGTGAAAAGGAAATATCTTCCGTTAAAAACTGGAAAGAAGCTTGAGAAACTGCTTTGTGTTCTGTTAATACATCTCACAGAGTTACATCTTTCCCTTCAAGAAGCCTTTCGCTAAGGCTGTTCTTGTGGAATTGGCAAAGTGATATTTGGAAGCCCATAGAGGGCTATGGTGAAAAAGGAAATATCTTCCGTTAAAAACTGGAAAGAAGCTTTCTGAGAAACTGCTTTGTGTTCTGTTAATTCATCTCACAGAGTTACATCCTTCCTTCAAGAAGTTTTCGCTAAGGCTGTTCTTGTGGAATTGGCAAAGTGATATTTGAAGCCCATAGAGGGCTATGGTGAAAAGGAAATATCTTCCGTTAAAAACTGGAAAGAAGCTTGAGAAACTGCTTTGTGTTCTGTTAATTCATCTCACAGAGTTACAGCTTTCCCTTCAAGAAGCCTTTCGCTAAGGCTGTTCTTGTGGAATTTAGAAAGTGATATTTGGAAGCCCTTAGAGGGCTATGGTGAAAAAGGAAATATCTTCCTTTAAAAACTGGAAAGAAGCTTTCTGAGAAACTGCTTAGTGTTCTGTTAATACATCTCACAGAGTTACATCTTTCCTTCAAGAAGCCTTTCGCTAAGGCTGTTCTTGTGGAATTAGCAAAGTGATATTTGAAGCCCATAGAGGCTATGGTGAAAAAGGAAATATCTTCCGTTAAAAACTGGAAAGAAGCTTTCTGAGAAACTGCTTTGTGTTCTGTTAATACATCTCACAGAGTTACAGCTTTCCTTCAAGAAGCCTTCGCTAAGGCTGTTCTTGTGAATTGGCAAAGTGATATTTGGAAGCCCATAGAGGGCTATGGTGAAAAGGAAATATCTTCCGTTAAAAACTGGAAAGAAGCTTTCTGAGAAACTGCTTTGTGTTCTGTTAATACATCTCACAGAGTTACATCTTTCCTTCAAGAAGCCTTTCGCTAAGGCTGTTCTTGTGGAATTGGAAAGTGATATTTGGAAGCCCATAGAGGGCTATGGTGAAAAGGAAATACCTTCCGTTAAAAACTGGAAAGAAGCCTTCTGAGAAACTGCTTTGTGTTCTGTTAATTCATCTCACAGAGTTACAGCTTTCCTTCAAGAAGCCTTTCGCTAAGGCTGTTCTTGTGGAATTTAGAAAGTGATATTTGGAAGCCCATAGAGGGCTATGGTGAAAAGGAAATATCTTCCGTTAAAACTGGAAAGAAGCCTTCTGAGAAACTGCTTAGTGTTCTGTTAATTCATCTCACAGAGTTACAGCTTTCCCTCAAGAGTCCTTTCGCTTAGACTGTTCTTGTGGAATTTGCAAAGTGATATTTGGAAGCCCATAGGGCTATGGTGAAAAAGGAAATATCTTCCGTTAAAACTGGAAAGAAGCTTTCTGAGAAACTGCTCCGTGTTCTGTTAATACATCTGAGAGAGTTACATCTTTCCTTCAAGAAGCCTTTCGCTAAGGCTGTTCTTGTGGAATTGGCAAAGTGATATTTGGAAGCCCATAGAGGCTATGGTGAAAAGGAAATATCTTCCGTTAAAACTGGAAAGAAGCTTGAGAAACTGCTTTGTGTTCTGTTAATACATCTCACAGAGTTACAGCTTTCCTTCAAGAAGCCTTTCGCTAAGGCTGTTCTTGTGGAATTTAGAAAGTGATATTTGGAAGCCCATAGAGGGCTATGGTGAAAAGGAAATATCTTCCGTTAAAACTGGAAAGAAGCTTTCTGAGAAACTGCTTAGTGTTCTGTTAATTCATCTCACAGAGTTACAGCTTTCCCTTCAAGAAGCCTTTCGCTAAGGCTATTCTTGTGGAATTTAGAAAGTGATATTTGGAAGCCCATAGAGGGCTACGGTGAAAAAGGAAATATCTTCCGTTAAAAACTGGAAAGAATCTTTCTGAGAAACTGCTTTGTGTTCTGCTAACTCATCTCACAGAGTTACAGCTTTCCCCTCAAGAGTCCTTTCGCTTAGACTGTTCTTGTGGAATTGGCAAAGTGATATTTGAAGCCCATAGAGGGCTATGGTGAAAAAGGAAATGTCTTCAGTTAAAAACTGGAAAGAAGCTTTCTGAGAAACTACTTTTTATTCTGTTAATTCATTTCACAGAGTTACAGCTTTCCTTCAAGAAGCCTTCGCTAAGGCTGTTCTTGTGGAATTGGCAAAGTGATATTTGGAAGCCCATAGAGGGCTAAGGTGAAAAAGGAAATATCTTCCGTTAAAAACTGGAAAGAAGCTTTCTGAGAAACTGCTCTGTGTTCTGTTAATACATCTCACAGAGTTACATCTTTCCCTTCAAGAAGCCTTTCGCTAAGGCTGTTCTTGTGGAATTGGCAAAGTGATATTTGGAAGCCCATAGAGGGCTATGGTGAAAAAGGAAATATCTTCCGTTAAAAACTGGAAAGAAGCCTTCTGAGAAACTGCTTTGTGTTCTGTTAATACATGTCACAGAGTTACATCTCTCCCTTAAAGAACCCTTTCGCTAAGGCTGTTCTTGTGGAATTGGCAAAGTGATATTTGGAAGCCCATAGAGTTCTATGGTGAAAAAGGAAATATCTTCCGTTAAAAACTGGAAAGAAGCTTTCTGAGAAACTGCTTTGTGTTCTGTTAATACATCTCACAGAGTTACATCTTTCCCTTCAAGAAGCCTTTCGCTGAGGCTGTTCTTGTGGAATTGGAAAAGAGATATTTTGAAGCCCATAGAGGGCTATGGTGAAAAAGGAAATATCTTGCGTTAAAAACTGGAAAGAAGCCTTCTGAGAAACTGCTTTGTGTTCTGTTAATTCATCTCACAGAGTTACATCTTTCCCTTCAAGAAGCCTTTCGCTAAGGCTGTTCTTGTGGAATTGGAAAAGTGATATTTGGAAGCCCATAGAGGGCTATGGTGAAAAAGGAAATAGCTTCCGTTAAAATCTGGAAAGAAGCCTTCTGAGAATCTGCTTTGTGTTCTGTTATTTCATCTCACACAGTTACAGCTTTCCCTTCAAGAAGCCTTTCGCTAAGTCTGTTCTGGTGGAATTTAGAAAGTGATATCTGGAAGCCCATAGAGGGCTATGGTGAAAAAGGAAATATCTTCCGTTAAAAACTGGAAAGAAGCCTTCTGAGAAAGTGCTTATTGTTCTGTTATTTCATCTCACAGAGTTACAGCCTTCCCCTGAAGAGTCCTTTCGCTTAGACTGTTCTTGTGGAATTTGCAAAGTGACATTTGGTAGCCCGTACAGCGCTGAGGTGAAAAAGGAAATGTCTTCCGTTAAAAACTGGAAAGAAGCTTTCTGAGAAACTGCTCCGTGTTCTGTTAATTCATCTCACAGAGTTACATCTTTCCCTTGAAGAAGCCTTTCGCTAAGGCTGTTCTTGTGGAATTGGCAAAGGGATATTTGGTAGCCCATAGAAGGCTATGGTGAAAAAGGAAATATCTTCCGTTAAAAACTGGAAAGAAGCCCTCTGAGAAACTGCTCTGTGTTCTGTTAATTCATCTCACAGTGTTACATCTTGCACTTCAAGAAGCCTTTCGCTAAGGCTGTTCTTGTGGAATTGGCAAAGGGATATTTGGAAGCCCATAGAGGTCTATGGTGAAAAAGGAAATATCTTCCGTTCAAAACTGGAAAGAAGCTTTCTGAGAAACTGCTTTGTGTTCTGTTAATACATCTCACAGAGTTACACCTTTCCCTTCAAGAAACCTTTCGCTAAGGCTATTCTTGTGGAATTTAGAAAGTGATATTTGGAAGCCCTTAGAGGGCTATGGTGAAATAAGAAATATCTTCCTTTGAAAACTGGAAAGAAGCTTTCTGAGAAACTGCTTAGTGTTCTGTTAATTCATCTCACAGTGTTACAGCTTTCCCTTCAAGAAGCCTTTCGCTAAGGCTATTCTTGTGGAATTTGGAAAGTGATATTTGGAAGCCCATAGAGGGCTACGCTGAAAAAGGAAATATCTTCCGTTATAAACTGGAAAGAATCTTTCTGAGAAACTGCTTTGTGTTCTGCTAACTCATCTCACAGAGTTACAGCTTTCCCCTCAAGAGTCCTTTCGCTTAGACTGTTCTTGTGGAATTTGCAAACTGACATTTGGAAGCCCGTACAGCGCTGTGGTCAAAAAGGAAATGTCTTCAGTTAAAAACTGGAAAGAAGCTTTCTGAGAAACTACTTTTTATTCTGTTAATTCATTTCACAGAGATACACCTTTTCCTCCAAGAAGCCTTTCGCTAAGGCTGTTCTTGTGGAATTGGCAAAGTGATATTTGGAAGCCCATAGAGGGCTAAGGTGAAAAAGGAATTATCTTCCGTTAAAAACTGGAAAGAAGCTTTCTGTGATACTGCTTCGTGTTCTGTTAATACATCTCACAGAGTTACAGCTTTCCCTTCAAGAAGCCTTTCGCTTAAGCTGTTCCTGTGGAATTGGCAAAGTGATATTTAGAAGACCATAGAGGGCTATCGTGAAAAAGGAAATATCTTCCGTTAAAAACGGGAAAGAAGCTTTCTGAGAAACTGCTTTGTGTTCTGTTAATACATGTCACAGAGTTACATCTCTCCCTTAAAGAACCCTTTCGCTAAGGCTGTTCTTGTGGAATTGGCAAAGTGATATTTGCAAGCCCATAGAATTCTATGGTGAAAAAGGAAATATCTTCCGTTAAAAACTGGAAAGAAGCTTTCTGAGAAACTGCTTTGTGTTCTGTTAATACATCTCACAGAGTTACATCTTTCCCTTCAAGAAGCCTTTCGCTGAGGCTGTTCTTGTGGAATTGGAAACGTGATATTTTGAAGCCCATAGAGGGCTATGATGAAAAAGGAAATATCTTCCGTTCAAAACTGGAAAGAAGCTTTCTGAGAAACTGCTCTGTGTTCTGTTAATTCATCTCACAGTGTTACATCTTTCACTTCAAGAAGCCTTTCGCTAAGGCTGTTCTTGTGGAATTGGCAAAGGGATATTTGGAAGCCCATAGAGGTCTATGGTGAAAAAGGAAATATCTTCCGTTCAAAACTGGAAAGAAGTTTTCTGAGAAACTGCTCTGTGTTCTGTTAATTCATCTCACAGAGTTACATCTTTCCCTTCAAGAAGCCTTTCGCTAAGGCTGTTGTTGTGGAATTGGCAAAGTGATATTTGGAAGCCCATAGAGGGCTATGGTGAAAAAGGAAATATCTTCCGTTAAAAACTGGAAAGAAGCTTTCTGAGAAATTGCTTTGTGTTCTGTTAATACATCTCACAGAGTTACATCTTTCCCTTCAAGAAGCCTTTCGCTAAGGCTGTTGTTGTGGAATTGGCAAAGGATATTTTGAAGCCCATAGAGGGCTATGGTGAAAAAGGAAATATCTTCCGTTAAAAACTGGAAAGAAGCCTTCTGAGAAACTGCTTTGTGTTCTGTTAATTCATCTCACAGAGTTACATCTTTCCCTTCAAGAAGCCTTTCGCTAAGGCTGTTCTTGTGGAATTTAGAAAGTGATATTTGGAAGCTCATAGAGGGCTATGGTGAAAAAGGAAATATCTTCCGTTAAAAACTGGAAAGAATCTTTCTGAGGAACTGCTTTGTGTTGTGTTAATTCAACTCACACAGTAATAGCTTTCTCCTCAAGAGTCCTTTCGCTTAGACTGTTCTCGTTGAATATGGAAAGTGATATTTGGAAGCCCGTACAGCGCTGTGGTGAAAAAGGAAATATCTTCAGTTAAAAACTGGAAAGAAGCTTTCTGAGAAACTGCTCCGTGTCCTGTTAATTCATCTCACAGAGTTACATCTTTCCCTTCAAGAAGCCTTTCGCTAAGGCTGTTCTTGTGGTTTGGCAAAGTGATATTTGGAAGCCCATAGACGGCTATGGCGAAAAAGAAATATCTTCCGTTCAAAACTGGAAAGAAGCTTTCTGAGAAACTACTCTGTGTTCTGTTAATTCATCTCACAGAGTTACATCTTTCCTTCAAGAAGCCTTTCGCTAAGGCTGTTCTTCTGGAATTGGCAAAGGATATTTGGAAGCCCATAGAGGGCTATGGTGAAAAAGAAATATCTTCCGCTCAAAACTGGAAAGAAGCTTTCTGAGAAACTGCTCTGTGTTCTGTTAATTCATCTCACAGAGTTACATCTTTCCTTCAAGAAGCCTTTCGCTAAGGCTGTTCTTCTGGAATTGGCAAAGGATATTTAAAGCCCTTAGAGGGCTATGGTGAAAAGGAAATGTCTTCCGCTCAAAACTGGAAAGAAGCTTTCTGAGAAACTGCTCTGTGTTCTGTGAATTCATCTCACAGACTTACATCTTTCACTTCAAGAA
>JAKFHT010001293.1:0-32601 GCA_023783455.1 Erythrocebus patas | reverse complement strand
CCCTTTTGTCCTCCAATCATAATTCCGCATGACTATCCACAAAATGGTTTTCCCCCATGGGTTTTCATTTCTGAAGGCTCCTGTGTCACATATAAAACTTAAATAAACTATGTGCTTCTCTCTTGTTAATCAGCCTTTTGTCATAAGGGTCTCAGCCATGAACCTTATGATGGGTGAGAAAAGGAATCTTTGTTTCCCCTACAATACCGTATGTTATTTATTTATTTATTTTGTTTACTTTTCGCCTTTTGGTAGAATGTGAGGTACATAAGAGAAGTAAAAACTTATCAATTTTGTATACTATGTATTTCAAGCATCTAAATGAAGAGGAGAGCCCTCTTTATCAAAAGACAGTAAATTTATAGTGATTTTAAAATATGGTATTGGTGCAACAAAACAAATCAACAGAATAGAAGACCTAGATACAGATCCAAACATTTTGAACCTTATTATTTAATAGAGATAGTTTTTAAAATCAGTGTGGAAGAGATAAGTGGTTAAAATGGCATAAAATGATTTCCTTTCTAGACCAGGCGCAGTGGCTCAAGTCTGTAACTCCAGCACCTTGGGAGGCTGAGCCGGGAAGATTGCTTGAGTTCAGAAATTTGAGACCATCCTGGGCAACACAGCGAGAGCTTGTTTCTACTAAAAGTCAAAACCCAGGCATGGTGGTGCATCTGTAGTCCCAGCTACTTGAGGGCTGAGGCAGAAGGATGGCTTGAGCCCAGGAAATCAAGGCTGCAGTGACCAGAGATCATGCCACTGCATTCCAGACTGGGCCAGAGTGAAATCCTGTCTCAAAAAAAAAAAAAAATTATCATATGTATTATACCTTTCCCACCTTATCCAAAAATCAACTCTACGTGGATTTAATGAAAAACTATAAAGTTATTAAAAGAACAAGTAGGTATATATCTTACAAAGTTGGTATAGAAAATAATTTCTACACAGAGCAGTTTCTCAGAAAGCTTCTTTCCAGTTTTGAATGGAAGATATTTCCTTTTTCACCATAGCCCTCTATGGGCTTCCAAATATCCCTTTGCCGATTCCACAAGAACAGCCTTAGCGAAAGGCTTCTTGAAGGGAAAGATGTAACTCTGTGACATGAATTAACAGAACACAGAGCAGTTTCTCAGAAAGATTCTTTCCAGTTTTGAACGGAAGTTATTTCCTTTTTCACCATAGCCCTCTATGGGCTTCCAAATATCCCTTTGCCGATTCCACAAGAACAGCCTTAGCGAAAGGCTTCTTGAAGGGAAAGATCTAACTCTGTGAGATGAATTAACAGAACACAGAGCAGTTTCTCAGAAAGCTTCTTTCCAGTTTTGAACGGAAGATATTTTCTTTTTCACCAGAGCCCTATATGGGCTTCCAAATATCCCTTTGCCGATTCCACAAGAACAGCCTTAGCGAAAGGCTTCTTGAAGGGAAGGATGTAACTCTGTGAGATGAATTAACATAACACAGAGCAGTTTCTCAGAAAGCTTCTTTCCAGTTTTGAATGGAAGATATTTCCTTTTTCACCATAGCCCTCTATGGACTTCCAAATATCCCTTTGCCAATTCCACAAGAACAGCCTTAGCGAAAGGCTTCTTGAAGGGAAAGATGTAACTCTGTGAGATGAATTAACAGAACACAGAGCAGTTTCTCAGAAAGCTTCTTTCCAGTTTTGAACGGAAGATATTTCCTTTTTCACCGTAGCCCTCTATGGGCTTCCAAACATCCCTTTGCCAATTCCACAAGAACAGCCTTAGCGAAAGGCTTCTTGAAGGGATAGATGTAAATCTGTGAGATGAATTAACAGAACACAGAGCAGTTTCTCAGAAAGCTTCTTTCCAGTTTTGAATGGAAGATATTTCCTTTTTCACCATAGCCCTCTAAGGGCTTCCAAATATCAATTTGCCAATTCTACAAGAACAGCCTTAGCGAAAGGCTTCTTGAAGAGAAAGATGTAACTCTGTGAGATGAATTTACAGAACACAGAGCAGTTTCTCAGAAAGCTTCTTTACAGTTTTGAACGGAAGATATTTCCTTTTTCACCATAGCCCTCTATGGGCTTCCAAATATCCCTTTGCCAATTCCACAAGAACAGCCTTAGCGAAAGGCTTCTTGAAGGGAAAGATGTAACTCTGTGAGATGAATTAACAGAACACAGAGCAGTTTCTCAGAAATCTTCTTTACAGTTTTGAACGGAAGATATTTCCTTTTTCACCATAGCCCTCTAAGGGCTTCCAAATATCACTTTGCCAATTCCACAAGAACAGCCTTAGCGAAAGGCTTCTTGAAGCGAAAGATGTAATTCTGTGAGGTGAATTAACAGAACAGAGATCAGTTTCTCAGAAAGCTTCTTCCCAGTTTTGAACGGAAGATATTTCCTTTTTCACCATAGCCCTCTATGAGCTTCCAAATATCCCTTTGCCGATTCCACAAGAACAGCCTTAGCGAAAGGCTTCTTGAAGGGAAAATGAAACTGTGTAAGATGAATTAACAGAACACAGAGCACTTTCTCAGAAAGCTTCTTTCCAGTTTTGAATGGAAGGTATTTCCTTTTTCACCATAGCTCTCTGTGGGCTTCCAAATATCCCTTTGCCGATTCCACAAGAACAGAATCAGCGAAAGGCTTCTTGAAGGGAAAGATGTAACTCTGTGAGATGAATTAACAGAACATAGAGCAGTTTTTCAGAAAGCTTCTTTCCAGTTTTGAACGGAAGATATTTCCTTTTTCACCATAGCCCTCTATGGGCTTCCAAATATCCCTTTGCCGATTCCAAAAGAACAGCCTTAGCGAAAGGCTTCTTGAAGGGAAGGATGTAACTCTGTGAGATGAAATAACAGAACACAGAGCAGTTTCTCAGAAAGCTTCTTTCCAGTTTTGAACGGAAGTTATTTCCTTTTTCACCATAGCCCTCTATGGGCTTCCAAATATCCCTTTGCCGATTCCACAAGAAAAGCCTTAGCGAAAGGCTTCTTGAAGGGAAAGATGTAACTCTGTGAGATGAATTAGCAGAACACAGAGCAGTTTCTCAGAAAGCTTCTTTCCAGTTTTGAACGGAAGATATGTCCTTTTTCACCATAGCCCTCTATGGGATTCCAAATATCCCTTTGCCAATTCCACAAGAAGAGCCCTAGCGAAAGGCTTCTTGAAGGGAAAGATGTAACTCTGTGAGATGAATTAACAGAACACAGAGCAGTTTCTCAGAAAGCTTCTTTCCAGCTTTGAACGGAAGATATTTCCTTTTTCACCATAGCCCTCTACGGGCTTCCAAATATCACTTTGCCAATTCCACAAAACAGCCTTAGGGAAAGGCTTCTTGAAGCGAAAGATGTAACTCTGTGAGGTGAATTAACAGAACACAGATCAGTTTCTCAGAAAGCTTCTTCCCACTTTTGAACGGAAGATATTTCCTTTTTCACCATAGCCATGTATGGGCTTCCAAATATCCCTTTGCCGATTCCACAAGAACAGCCTTAGCGAAAGGCTTCTTGAAGGGAAAATGAAACTGTGTAAGATGAATTAACAGAACACAGAGCAGTTTCTCAGAAAGCTTCTTTCCAGTTTTGAATGGAAGTTATTTCCTTTTTCACCATAGCCCTCTATGGGCTTCCAAATATCCCTTTGCCGATTCCACAAGAACAGCCTTAGCGAAAGGCTTCTTGAAGGGAAAGATGTAACTCTGTGACATGAATTAACAGAACACAGAGCAGTTTCTCAGAATGATTCTTTCCAGTTTTGAACGGAAGTTATTTCCTTTTTCACCATAGCCCTCTATGGGCTTCCAAATATCCCTTTGCCGATTCCACAAGAACAGCCTTAGCGAAAGGCTTCTTGAAGGAAAGATGTAACTCTGTGAGATGAATTAACAGAACACAGAGCAGTTTCTCAGAAAGCTTCTTCCCACTTTTGAACGGAAGATATTTCCTTTTCACCATAGCCATGTATGGGCTTCCAAATATCCCTTTGCCGATTCCACAAGAACAGCCTTAGCGAAAGGCTTTTGAAGGAAAATGAAACTGTAAGATGAATTAACAGAACACAGAGCAGTTTCTCAGAAAGCTTCTTTCCAGTTTTGAATGGAAGTTATTTTTTCACCATAGCCCTCTATGGGCTTCCAAATATCCCTTGCCGATTCCACAAGAACAGCCTTAGCGAAAGGCTTGAAGGAAAGATGTAACTCTGTGACATGAATTAACAGAACACAGAGCAGTTTCTCAGAAAGATTCTTTCCAGTTTTGAACGGAAGTTATTTTTTCACCATAGCCCTCTATGGGCTTCCAAATATCCTTTGCCGATTCCACAAGAACAGCCTTAGCGAAAGGCTTGAAGGAAAGATCTAACTCTGTGAGATGAATTAACAGAACACAGAGCAGTTTCTCAGAAAGCTTCTTTCCAGTTTTGAACGGAAGATATTTTTTTCACCATAGCCCTATATGGGCTTCCAAATATCCCTTTGCCGATTCCACAAGAACAGCCTTAGCGAAAGGCTTCTTGAAGGAAAGATGTAACTCTGTGAGATGAATTAACAGAACACAGAGCAGTTTCTCAGAAATCTTCTTTCCAATTTTGAACGGAAGATATGTCCTTTTCACCATAGCCCTCTATGGGCTTCCAAATATCCCTTTGCCAATTCCACAAGAACAGCCTTAGCGAAAGGCTTGTGAAGGAAAGATGTAACTCTGTGAGATGAATTAACAGAACACAGAGCAGTTTCTCAGAAAGCTTCTTTCCAGTTTTGAACGGAAGATATTTCCTTTTCACCATAGCCCTCTATGGGCTTCCAAATATCCCTTTGCCAATTCCACAAGAACAGCCTTAGCGAAAGGCTTCTTGAAGGAAAGATGTAAATCTGTGAGATGAATTAACAGAACACAGAGCAGTTTCTCAGAAAGCTTCTTTCCAGTTTTGAACGGAAGATATTTCCTTTTTCACCATAGCCCTCTATGGGCTTCCAAATATCCCTTTGCCAATTCCACAAGAACAGCCTTAGCGAAAGGCTTCTTGAAGGGAAAGATGTAACTCTGTGAGATGAATTAACAGAACACAGAGCAGTTTCTCAGAAAGCTTCTTCCCACTTTAGAACGGAAGATATTTCCTTTTTCACCATAGCCATGTATGGGCTTCCAAATATCCCTTTGCCGATTCCACAAGAACAGCCTTAGCGAAAGGCTTCTTGAAGGGAAAATGAAACTGTGTAAGATGAATTAACAGAACACAGAACAGTTTCTCAGAAAGCTTCTTCCAGTTTTGAATGGAAGTTATTTCCTTTTTCACCATAGCCCTGTATGGGCTTCCAAATATCCCTTTGCCGATTCCACAAGAACAGCCTTAGCGAAAGGCTTCTTGAAGGGAAAGATGTAACTCTGTGAGATGAATTAACAGAACACAGAGCAGTCTCTCAGAAAGCTTCTTTCCAGTTTTGAACGCAAGATATTTCCTTTTTCACCATAGCCCTCTATGGGCTTCCAAATATCACTTTGCCAATTCCACAAGAACAGCCTTAGCGAAAGGCTTTTGAAGGAAAGATGTAACTCTGTGAGATGAATTAACAGAACACAGCAGTTTCTCAGAAAGCTTCTTCCAGTTTTGAACGGAAGATATTTCCTTTTCACCATAGCCCTCTATGGGCTTCCAAATATCCCTTTGCCGATTCCACAAGAACAGCCTTAGCGAAAGGCTTCTGAAGGAAAGATGTAACACTGTGAGATGAATTAACAGAACACAGAGCAGTTTCTCAGAAAGCTTCTTTCCAGTTTTGAACGGAAGATATTTCGTTTTTCACCATAGCCCTCTATGGGCTTCCAAATATCCCTTTGCTAATTCCACAAGAACAGCCTTAGCGAAAGGCTTCTTGAAAGGAAAGATGTAACTCTGTGAGATGAATTAACAGAACACAGAGCAGTTTCTCAGAAAGCTTCTTTCCAGTTTTGAACGGAAGATATTTCCTTTTTCACCATAGCCCTCTATGGGCTTCCAAATATCCCTTTGCCGATTCCACAAGAACAGCCTTAGCGAAAGGCTTCTTGAAGGGAAAGATGTAACTCTGTGAGATGAATTAACAGAACACAGAGTTTCTCAGAAAGCTTCTTTCCAGTTTTGAACGGAAGATATTTCCTTTTCACCATAGCCCTCTATGGGCTTCCAAATATCCTTTGCCAATTCCACAAGAACAGCCTTAGCGAAAGGCTTTTGAAGGAAAGATGTAACTCTGTGAGATGAATTAACAGAACACAGAGCAGTTTCTCAGAAAGCTTCTTTCCAGTTTTGAACGGAAGATATTTCCTTTTTCACCATAGCCCTCTATGGGCTTCCAAATATCACTTTGCCAATTCCACAAGAACAGCCTTAGCGAAAGGCTTCTTGAAGGAAAGATGTAACTCTGTGAGATGAATTAACAGAACACAGAGCAGTTTCTCAGAAAGCTTCTTCCAGTTTTGAATGGAAGATATTTCCTTTTCACCATAGCCCTCTATGGGCTTCCAAATATCCTTTGCCGAATTCCACAAGAACAGCCTTAGCGAAAGGCTTCTTGAAGGAAAGATGTAACTGTGAGATGAATTAACAGAACACAGAGCAGTTTCTCAGAAAGCTTCTTTCCAGTTTTGAATGGAAGATATTTCCTTTTCACCATAGCCCTATGAGCTTCCAAATATCCTTTGCCGATTCCACAAGAACAGCCTTAGCGAAAGGCTTCTTGAAGGAAAGATGTAACTCTGTGAGATGAATTAACAGAACACAGAGCAGTTTCTCAGAAAGCTTCTTTCCAGTTTTGAACGGAAGATATTTTTTTCACCATAGCCCTCTATGGGCTTCCAAATATCCTTTGCCTAATTCCACAAGAACAGCCTTAGCGAAAGGCTTCTTGAAGGAAAGATGTAACTCTGTGAGATGAATTAACAGAACACAGAGCAGTTTCTCAGAAAGCTTCTTTCCAGTTTTGAACGGAAGATATTTCCTTTTCACCATAGCCTCTATGGGCTTCCAAATATCCTTTGCCAATTCCACAAGAACAGCCTTAGCGAAAGGCTTCTTGAAGGAAAGATGTAACCTGTGAGATGAATTAACAGAACACAGAGCAGTTTCTCAGAAAGCTTCTTTCCAGTTTTGAACGGAAGATATTTCCTTTTCACCATAGCCCTCTATGGGCTTCCAAATATCCTTTGCCAATTCCACAAGAACAGCCTTAGCGAAAGGCTTCTTGAAGGAAAGATGTAACTCTGAGATGAATTAACAGAACACAGAGCAGTTTCTCAGAAAGTTTCTTTCCAGTTTTGAACGGAAGATATTTCCTTTTTCACCATAGCCCTATGGGCTTCCAAATATCCTTTGCCAATTCCACAAGAACAGCCTTAGCGAAAGGCTTTGAAGGGAAAGATGTAACTCTGTGAGATGAATTAACAGAACACAGAGCAGTTTCTCAGAAAGCTTCTTTCCAGTTTTGAACGGAAGATATTTCCTTTTTCACCATAGCCCTCTATGGGCTTCCAAATATCCTTTGCCAATTCCACAAGAACAGCCTTAGCGAAAGGTTCTTGAAGGAAAGATGTAACTCTGTGAGATGAATTAACAGAACACAGAGCAGTTTCTCAGAAAGCTTCTTTCCAGTTTTGAACGGAAGATATTTCCTTTTCACCATAGCCCTCTATGGGCTTCCAAATATCACTTTGCCAATTCCACAAGAACAGCCTTAGCGAAAGGCTTCTGAAGGAAAGATGTAACTCTGTGAGATGAATTAACAGAACACAGAGCAGTTTCTCAGAAAGCTTCTTCCACTTTTGAACGGAAGATATTTTTTTCACCATAGCCATGTATGGCTTCCAAATATCCCTTTGCCGATTCCACAAGAACAGCCTTAGCGAAAGGCTTCTTGAAGGGAAAATGAAACTGTGTAAGATGAATTAACAGAACACAGAGCAGTTTCTCAGAAAGCTTCTTTCCAGTTTTGAATGGAAGTTATTTCCTTTTCACCATAGCCCTCTATGGGCTTCCAAATATCCCTTTGCCGATTCCACAAGAACAGCCTTAGCGAAAGGCTTCTTGAAGGGAAAGATGTAACTCTGTGACATGAATTAACAGAACACAGAGCAGTTTCTCAGAAAGCTTCTTCCAGTTTTGAATGGAAGTTATTTCCTTTTTCACCATAGCCCTCTATGGGCTTCCAAATATCCCTTTGCCGATTCCACAAGAACAGCCTTAGCGAAAGGCTTCTTGAAGGGAAAGATGTAACTCTGTGAGATGAATTAACAGAACACAGAGCAGTTTCTCAGAAAGCTTCTTTCCAGTTTTGAACGGAAGATATTTCTTTTTTCACCATAGCCCTCTATGGGCTTCCAAATATCCTTTGCCGATTCCACAAGAACAGCCTTAGCGAAAGGCTTCTTGAAGGGAAAGATGTAACTCTGTGAGATGAATTAACAGAACACAGAGCAGTTTCTCAGAAAGCTTCTTTCCAGTTTTGAATGGAAGATATTTCCTTTTCACCATAGCCCTCTATGGGCTTCCAAATATCCCTTTGCCAATTCCACAAGAACAGCCTTAGCGAAAGGCTTCTTGAAGGGAAAGATGTAACTCTGTGAGATGAATTAACAGAACACAGAGCAGTTTCTCAGAAAGCTTCTTTCCAGTTTTGAACGGAAGATATTTCCTTTTTCACCATAGCCCTCTATGGGCTTCCAAATATCCCTTTGCCAATTCCACAAGAACAGCCTTAGCGAAAGGCTTCTTGAAGGGATAGATGTAAATCTGTGAGATGAATTAACAGAACACAGAGCAGTTTCTCAGAAAGCTTCTTTCCAGTTTTGAATGGAAGATATTTCCTTTTTCACCATAGCCCTCTATGGGCTTCCAAATATCCCTTTGCCAATTCCACAAGAACAGCCTTAGCTAAAGGCTTTTGAAGGAAAGATGTAACTCTGTGAGATGAATTAACAGAACACAGAGCAGTTTCTCAGAAAGCTTCTTTCCAGTTTTGAACGGAAGATATTTCCTTTTCACCATAGCCCTCTATGGGCTTCCAAATATCCTTTGCCAATTCCACAAGAACAGCCTTAGCGAAAGGCTTCTTGAAGGAAAGATGTAACTCTGTGAGATGAATTAACAGAACACAGAGCAGTTTCTCAGAAAGCTTCTTTCCAGTTTTGAACGGAAGATATTTCCTTTTTCACCATAGCCCTCTAAGGGCTTCCAAATATCACTTTGCCAATTCCACAAGAACAGCCTTAGCGAAAGGCTTCTTGAAGGAAAGATGTAATCTGTGAGATGAATTAACAGAACACAGAGCAGTTTCTCAGAAAGCTTCTTCCAGTTTTGAACGGAAGATATTTCCTTCACCATAGCCCTCTATGGGCTTCCAAATATCCCTTTGCGATTCCACAAGAACAGCCTTAGCGAAAGGCTTTTGAAGGAAAGATGTAACTGTGAGATGAATTAACAGAACACAGAGCAGTTTCTCAGAAAGCTTCTTCCAGTTTTGAATGGAAGATATTTCCTTTTCACCATAGCCCTTGGGCTTCCAAATATCCCTTTGCCGATTCCACAAGAACAGCCTTAGCGAAAGGCTTCTTGAAGGGAAAGATGTAACTCTGTGAGATGAATTAACAGAACAGAGCAGTTTCTCAGAAAGCTTCTTTCCAGTTTTGAACGGAAGATATTTTTTTCACCATAGCCCTCTATGGGCTTCCAAATATCCCTTTGCCGATTCCACAAGAACAGCCTTAGCGAAAGGCTTCTTGAAGGGAAAGATGTAACTGTGAGATGAATTAACAGAACACAGAGCAGTTTCTCAGAAAGCTTCTTTCCAGTTTTGAACGGAAGATATTTCCTTTGTCACCATAGGCCTCTATGGGCTTCCAAATATCCCTTTGCCGATTCCACAAGAACAGCCTTAGCGAAAGGCTTCTTGAAGGGAAAGATGTAACTCTGTGAGATGAATTAACAGAACACAGAGCAGTTTCTCAGAAAGCTTCTTTCCAGTTTTGAACGGAAGATATTCCTTTTTCACCATAGCCCTCTACGGGCTTCCAAATATCCCTTTGCCAATTCCACAAGAACAGCCTTAGCGAAAGGCTTCTTGAAGGAAAGATGTAACTCTGTGAGATGAATTAACAGAACACAGAGCAGTTTCTCAGAAAGCTTCTTTCCAGTTTTGAACGGAAGATATTTTTCACCATAGCCCTCTATGGCTTCCAAATATCCCTTTGCCAATTCCACAAGAACAGCCTTAGCGAAAGGCTTCTTGAAGGAAAGATGTAACTCTGTGAGATGAATTAACAGAACACAGAGCAGTTTCTCAGAAAGCTTCTTCCAGTTTTGAACGGAAGATATTTCCTTTTTCACCATAGCCTCTATGGGCTTCCAAATATCCTTTGCCGATTCCACAAGAACAGCCTTAGCGAAAGGCTTCTTGAAGGGAAAGATGTAACTCTGTGAGATGAATTAACAGAACACAGAGCAGTTTCTCAGAAAGCTTCTTCCAGTTTTGAACGGAAGATATTTCCTTTTCACCATAGCCCTCTATGGGCTTCCAAATATCCTTTGCCGATTCCACAAGAACAGCCTTAGCGAAAGGCTTCTTGAAGGAAAGATGTAACTCTGTGACATGAATTAACAGAACACAGAGCAGTTTCTCAGAAAGCTTCTTTCCAGTTTTGAACGGAAGATATTTCCTTTTCACCATAGCCTCTATGGGCTTCCAAATATCCTTTGCCGATTCCACAAGAACAGCCTTAGCGAAAGGCTTCTTGAAGGGAAAGATGTAACTCTGTGAGATGAATTAACAGAACACAGAGCAGTTTCTCAGAAAGCTTCTTTCCAGTTTTGAACGGAAGATATTTTTTTTTCACCATAGCCCTCTATGGGCTTCCAAATATCCTTTGCCGATTCCACAAGAACAGCCTTAGCGAAGGCTTCTTGAAGGAAGGATGTAACTCTGTGAGATGAATTAACAGAACACAGAGCAGTTTCTCAGAAAGCTTCTTTCCAGTTTTGAACGGAAGATATTTCCTTTTCACCATAGCCCTCTATGGGCTTCCAAATATCCTTTGCCAATTCCACAAGAACAGCCTTAGCGAAAGGCTTCTTGAAGGAAAGATGTAACTCTGTGAGATGAATTAACAGAACACAGAGCAGTTTCTCAGAAAGCTTCTTCCAGTTTTGAACGGAAGATATTTCCTTTTCACCATAGCCCTCTATGGGCTTCCAAATATCCTTTGCTAATTCCACAAGAACAGCCTTAGCGAAAGGCTTCTTGAAGGAAAGATGTAACTGTGAGATGAATTAACAGAACACAGAGCAGTTTCTCAGAAAGCTTCTTTCCAGTTTTGAACGGAAGATATTTCCTTTTCACCATAGCCCTCTATGGGCTTCCAAATATCCTTTGCCAATTCCACAAGAACAGCCTTAGCGAAAGGTTTCTTGAAGGAAAGATGTAACTCTGTGAGATGAATTAACAGAACACAGAGCAGTTTCTCAGAAAGCTTCTTCCAGTTTTGAACGGAAGATATTTCCTTTTCACCATAGCCCTCTATGGGCTTCCAAATATCCTTTGCCAATTCCACAAGAACAGCCTTAGCGAAAGGCTTCTTGAAGGAAAGATGTAACTCTGTGAGATGAATTAACAGAACACAGAGCAGTTTCAGAAAGCTTCTTCCAGTTTTGAACGGAAGATATTTCCTTTTCACCATAGCCCTCTATGGGCTTCCAAATATCCTTTGCCTATTCCACAAGAACAGCCTTAGCGAAAGGCTTTTGAAGGGAAAGATGTAACTCTGTGAGATGAATTAACAGAACACAGAGCAGTTTCTCAGAAAGCTTTTTCCAGTTTTGAACGGAAGATATTTCCTTTTCACCATAGCCTCTATGGGCTTCCAAATATCCTTTGCTAATTCCACAAGAACAGCCTTAGCGAAAGGCTTCTTGAAGGGAAAGATGTAACTCTGTGAGATGAATTAACAGAACACAGAGCAGTTTCTCAGAAAGCTTCTTCCAGTTTTGAACGGAAGATATTTCCTTTTTCACCATAGCCCTGTATGGGCTTCCAAATATCCTTTGCCGATTCCACAAGAACAGCCTTAGCGAAAGGCTTTTGAAGGAAAGATGTAACTCTGTGAGATGAATTAACAGAACACAGAGCAGTTTCTCAGAAAGCTTCTTTCCAGTTTTGAATGGAAGATATTTCCTTTTTCACCATAGCCCTCTATGGGCTTCCAAATATCCCTTTGCCGATTCCACAAGAACAGCCTTAGCGAAAGGCTTCTTGAAGGAAAGATGTAACTCTGTGAGATGAATTAACAGAACACAGAGCAGTTTCTCAGACAGCTTCTTTCCGGTTTTGAACGGAAGATATTTCCCTTTTCACCATAGCCCTGTATGGGCTTCCAAATATCCCTTTGCCGATTCCACAAGAACAGCCTTAGCGAAAGGCTTTTGAAGGAAGATGTAACTCTGTGAGATCAATTAACAGAACACAGAGCAGTTTCTCAGAAAGCTTCTTTCCAGTTTTGAACGGAAGATATTTCCTTTTTCACCATAGCCCTCTATGGGCTTCCAAATATCCCTTTGCCTATTCCACAAGAACAGCCTTAGCGAAAGGCTTCTTTAAGGGAAGGATGTAACTCTGTGAGATGAATTAACAGAACACAGAGCATTTTCTCAGAAAGCTTCTTTCCAGTTTTGAACGGAAGATATTTCCTTTTTCACCATAGCCCTCTATGGGATTCCAAATATCCCTTTGCCAATTCCAAAAGAACAGCCTTAGCGAAAGGCTTCTTGAAGGGAAAGATGTAACTCTGTGAGATGAATTAACAGAACACAGAGCAGTTTCTCAGAAAGCTTCTTTCCAGTTTTGAACGGAAGATATTTCCTTTTTCACCATAGCCCTCTATGTGCTTCCAAATATCCCTTTGCAAATTCCACAAGAACAGCCTTAGCGAAAGGCTTCTTGAAGGAAAGATGTAACTCTGTGAGATGAATTAACAGAACACAGAGCAGTTTCTCAGAAAGCTTCTTTCCAGTTTTGAACGGAAGATATTTCCTTTTCACCATAGCCCTCTATGGGCTTCCAAATATCCTTTGCCAATTCCACAAGAACAGCCTTAGCGAAAGGCTTCTTGAAGGGATAGATGTAACTCTGTGAGATGAATTAACAGAACACAGAGCAGTTTCTCAGAAAGCTTCTTTCCAGTTTTGAATGGAAGATATTTCCTTTTCACCATAGCCCTCTATGGACTTCCAAATATCCTTTGCTAATTCCACAAGAACAGCCTTAGCGAAAGGCTTCTTGAAGGAAAGATGTAACTCTGTGAGGTGAATTAACAGAACACAGATCAGTTTCTCAGAAAGCTTCTTCCAGTTTTGAATGGAAGTTATTTCCTTTTCACCATAGCCCTGTATGGGCTTCCAAATATCCTTTGCGATTCCACAAGAACAGCCTTAGCGAAAGGCTTCTTGAAGGGAAAATGAAACTGTGTAAGATGAATTAACAGAACACAGAGCAGTTTCTCAGAAAGCTTCTTTCCAGTTTTGAATGGAAGTTATTTCCTTTTTCACCATAGCCCTCTCTGGGCTTCCAAATATCCCTTTGCCGATTCCACAAGAACAGCCTTAGCGAAAGGCTTCTTGAAGGGAAAGATGTAACTCTGTGACATGAATTAACAGAACACAGAGCAGTTTCTCAGAAAGCTTCTTTCCAGTTTTTAACGGAAGTTATTTCCTTTTTCACCATAGCCCTCTATGGGCTTCCAAATATCCCTTTACCGATTCCACAAGAGCAGCCTTAGCGAAAGGCTTCTTGAAGGGAAGGATGTAACTCTGTGAGATGAATTAACAGAACACAGAGCAGTTTCTCAGAAAGCTTCTTTCCAGTTTTGAATGGAAGATATTTCCTTTTTTCACCATAGCCCTCTATGGACTTCCAAATATCACTTTGCCAATGCCACAAGAACAGCCTTAGCGAAAGGCTTCTTGAAGGGAAAGATGTAACTCTGTGAGGTGAATTAACAGAACACAGATCAGTTTCTCAGAAAGCTTCTTCCCAGTTTTGAATGGAAGTTATTTCCTTTTTCACCATAGCCCTGTATGGGCTTCCAAATATCCCTTTGCCGATTCCACAAGAACAGCCTTAGCGAAAGGCTTCTTGAAGGGAAAATGAAACTGTGTAAGATGAATTAACAGAACACAGAGCAGTTTCTCAGAAAGCTTCTTTCCAGTTTTGAATGGAAGTTATTTCCTTTTAAACCATAGCTCTCTATGAGCTTCCAAATATCCCTTTGCCGATTCCACAAGAACAGCCTTAGCGAAAGGCTTCTTGAAGGGAAAGATGTAACTCTGTGAGATGAATTAACAGAACACAGAGCAGTTTCTCAGAAAGCTTCTTTCCAGTTTTGAACGGAAGATATTTCCTTTTTCACCATAGCCCTCTATGGGCTTCCAAATATCCCTTTGCCTATTGCACAAGAACAGCCTTAGCGAAAGGCTTCTTGAAGGGAAAGATGTAACTCTGTGAGATGAATTAACAGAACACAGAGCAGTTACTCAGAAAGCTTCTTTCCAGTTTTGAACGGAAGATATTTCCTTTTCACCATAGCCCTCTATGGGCTTCCAAATATCCTTTGCTAATTCCACAAGAACAGCCTTAGCGAAAGGCTTCTTGAAGGGAAAGATGTAACTCTGTGAGATGAATTAACAGAACACAGAGCAGTTACTCAGAAAGCTTCTTTCCAGTTTTGAACGGAAGATATTTCCTTTTTCACCATAGCCCTCTATGGGCTTCCAAATATCCCTTTGCCAATTCCACAAGAACAGCCTTAGCGAAAGGCTTCTTGAAGGGAAAGATGTAACTCTGTGAGATGAATTAACAGAACACAGAGCAGTTTCTCAGAAAGCTTCTTTCCAGTTTTGAACGGAAGATATTTCCTTTTTCACCATAGCCCTATATGGGCTTCCAAATATCCCTTTGCCAATTCCTCAAGAACAGCCTTAGCGAAAGGCTTCTTGAAGGGAAGGATGTAACTCTGTGAGACGAATTAACAGAACACAGAGCAGTTTCTCAGAAAGCTTCTTTCCAGTTTTGAACGGAAGATATTTCCTTTTTCACCATAGCCCTCTAAGGGCTTCCAAATATCCCTTTGCCAATTCCAAAAGAACAGACTTAGCGAAAGACTTCTTGAAGGGAAAGATGTAACACTGTGAGACGAATTAACAGAACACAGAGCAGTTTCTCAGAAAGCTTCTTTCCAGTTTTGAACGGAAGATATTTCCTTTTTCACCATAGCCCTCTATGGGCTTCCAAATATCACTTTGCCAATTCCACAAGAACAGCCTTAGCGAAAGGCTTCTTGAAGGGAAACATGTAACACTGTGAGATGAATTCACAGAACACAGAGCAGTTTCTCAGAAAGCTTCTTTCCAGTTTTGCACGGAAGATATTTCTTTTTTCACCGTAGCCCTCTATGGGCTTCCAAATATCAATTTGCCAATTCCACAAGAACAGCCATAGCGAAAGGTTTCTTGAAGGGAAAGATGTAAATCTGTGAGATGAATTAAGAGAACACAGAGCAGTTTCTCAGAAAGCTTCTTTCCAGTTTTGAACGGAAGATATTTCCTTTTCACCATAGCCCTCTAAGGGCTTCCAAATATCAATTTGCCAATTCCACAAGAACAGCCTTAGCGAAAGGCATCTTGAAGGGAAAGATGTAACTCTGTGAGATGAATTAAGAGAACACAGAGCAGTTTCTCAGAAAGCTTCTTTCCAGTTTTGAACGGAAGATATTTCCTTTTCACCATAGCCCTCTATGGGCTTCCAAATATCCTTTGCCAATTCCACAAGAACAGCCTTAGCGAAGGCTTCTTGAAGGAAAGATGTAACTCTGTGAGATGAATTAACAGAACACAGAGCAGTTTCTCAAGCTTCTTTCCAGCTTTGAACGGAAGATATTTCCTTTTCACCATAGCCCTCTATGGGCTTCCAAATATCCTTTGCCAATTCCACAAAACAGCCTTAGGGAAAGGCTTCTTGAAGGAAAGATGTAACTCTGTGAGATGAATTAACAGAACACAGATCAGTTTCTCAGAAAGCTTCTTCCACTTTTGAACGGAAGATATTTCCTTTTCACCATAGCCCTATGGGCTTCCAAATATCCCTTTGCCGATTCCACAAGAACAGCCTTAGCGAAAGGCTTCTTGAAGGGAAAATGAAACTGTGTAAGATGAATTAACAGAACACAGAGCAGTTTCTCAGAAAGCTTCTTTCCAGTTTTGAATGGAAGTTATTTCCTTTTTCACCATAGCCCTATGGGCTTCCAAATATCCCTTTGCCGATTCCACAAGAACAGCCTTAGCGAAAGGCTTCTTGAAGGGAAAGATGTAACTCTGTGACATGAATTAACAGAACACAGAGCAGTTTCTCAGAAAGCTTCTTTCCAGTTTTGAACGGAAGTTATTTCCTTTTTCACCATAGCCCTCTATGGGCTTCCAAATATCCCTTTGCCGATTCCACAAGAACAGCCTTAGCGAAAGGCTTCTTGAAGGGAAGGATGTAACTCTGTGAGATGAATTAACAGAACACAGAGCAGTTTCTCAGAAAGCTTCTTTCCAGTTTTGAACGGAAGATATTTCCTTTTTCACCATAGCCCTCTATGGACTTCCAAATATCACTTTGCCAATTCCAAAAGAACAGCCTTAGCGAAAGGCTTCTTGAAGGGAAAGATGTAACTCTGTGAGATGAATTAACAGAACACAGAGCAGTTTCTCAGAAAGCTTCTTTCCAGTTTTGAACGGAAGATATTTCCTTTTTCACCATAGCCCTCTATGTGCTTCCAAATATCCCTTTGCCAATTCCACAAGAACAGCCTTAGCGAAAGCCTTCTTGAAGGGAAAGATGTAACTCTGTGAGATGAATTAACAGAATACAGAGCAGTTCCTCAGAAAGCTTCTTTCCGGTTTTGAACGGAAGATATTTCCTTTTTCACCATAGCCATCTATGGGCTTCCAAATATCACTTTGTCAATTCCACAAGAACAGCCTTAGCGAAAGGCTTCTTGAAGGGAAAGATGTAACTCTGTGAGATGAATTCACAGAACACAGAGCAGTTTCTCAGAAAGCTTCTTTCCAGCTTTGAACGGAAGATATTTCCTTTTTCACCATAGCCCTCTATGGGCTTCCAAATATCAATTTGCCAATTCCACAAGAACAGCCTTAGCGAAAGGCTTCTTGAAGGGAAAGATGTAAATCTGTGAGATGAATTAAGAGAACACAGAGCAGTTTCTCAGAAAGCTTCTTTCCAGTTTTGAACGGAAGATATTTCCTTTTTCACCATAGCCCTCTATGGGCTTCCAAATATCCCTTTGCCAATTCCACAAGAACAGCCTTAGCGAAAGGCTTCTTGAAGGGAAAGATGTAACTCTGTGAGATGAATTAACAGAACACAGAGCAGTTTCTCAGAAAGCTTCTTCCCACTTTTGAACGGAAGATATTTCCTTTTTCACCATAGCCATGTATGGGCTTCCAAATATCCCTTTGCCGATTCCACAAGAACAGCCTTAGCGAAAGGCTTCTTGAAGGGAAAATGAAACTGTGTAAGATGAATTAACAGAACACAGAACAGTTTCTCAGAAAGCTTCTTCCACTTTTGAATGGAAGTTATTTCCTTTTTCACCATAGCCCTCTATGGGCTTCCAAATATCCCTTTGCCGATTCCACAAGAACAGCCTTAGCGAAAGGCTTCTTGAAGGGAAAGATGTAACTCTGTGAGATGAATTAACAGAACACAGAGCATTTTCTCAGAAAGCTTCTTTCCAGTTTTGAACGGAAGATATTTCCTTTTTCACCATAGCCCTCTATGGGATTCCAAATATCCCTTTGCCAATTCCAAAAGAACAGCCTTAGCGAAAGGCTTCTTGAAGGGAAGGATGTAACTCTGTGAGATGAATTAACAGAACACAGAGCAGTTTCTCAGAAAGCTTCTTTCCAGTTTTGAACGGAAGATATTTCCTTTTTCACCATAGCCCTCTATGGGCTTCCAAATATCACTTTGCCAATTCCACAAGAACAGCCTTAGCGAAAGGCTTCTTGAAGGAAAGATGTAACTCTGTGAGATGAATTAACAGAACACAGAGCAGTTTCTCAGAAAGCTTCTTTCCAGTTTTGAACGGAAGATATTTCCTTTTCACCATAGCCCTCTATGGGCTTCCAAATATCCTTTGCCAATTCCACAAGAACAGCCTTAGCGAAAGGCTTCTTGAAGGAAAGATGTAACTCTGTGAGATGAATTAACAGAACACAGAGCAGTTTCTCAGAAAGCTTCTTTCCAGTTTTGAATGGAAGATATTTCCTTTTCACCATAGCCTCTATGGACTTCCAAATATCACTTTGCCAATTCCACAAGAACAGCCTTAGCGAAAGGCTTTTGAAGGGAAAGATGTAACTCTGTGAGATGAATTAACAGATGACAGAGTAGTTTCTCAGAAAGCTTCTTTCCAGTTTTGAACGGAAGATATTTCCTTTTCACCATAGCCCTCTATGGCTTCCAAATATCCTTTGCCAATTCCACAAGAACAGCCTTAGCGAAAGGCTTCTTGAAGGAAAGATGTAACTGTGAGATGAATTAACAGAACACAGAGCAGTTTCTCAGAAAGCTTCTTTCCAGTTTTGAACGGAAGATATTTCCTTTTCACCATAGCCCTCTATGTGCTTCCAAATATCCCTTTGCCAATTCCACAAGAACAGCCTTAGCGAAAGGTTCTTGAAGGGAAAGATGTAACTCTGTGAGATGAATTAACAGAACACAGAGCAGCTTCTTAGAAAGCTTCTTTCCAGCTTTGAACGGAAGATATTTCCTTTTCACCATAGCCCTCTATGGGCTTCCAAATATCCCTTTGCCAATTCCACAAGAACAGCCTTAGCGAAAGGCTTCTTGAAGGAAAGATGTAACTCTGTGAGATGAATTAACAGAACACAGATCAGTTTCTCAGAAAGCTTCTTCCACTTTTGAACAGAAGATATTTCCTTTTTCACCATAGCCATGTGTGGGCTTCCAAATATCCATTTGCCGATTCCACAAGAACAGCATTAGCGAAAGGCTTCTTGAAGGGAAAATGAAACTGTGTAAGATGAATTAACAGAACACAGAGCAGTTTCTCAGAAAGCTTCTTTCCAGTTTTGAATGGAAGTTATTTCCTTTTCACCATAGCCCTCTATGGGCTTCCAAATATCCCTTTGCCGATTCCACAAGAACAGCCTTAGCGAAGGCTTCTTGAAGGAAAAGATGTAACTCTGTGAGATGAATTAACAGAACACAGAGCAGTTTCTCAGAAAGCTTCTTTCCAGTTTTGAACGGAAGATATTTCCTTTTTCACCATAGCCCTCTATGGGCTTCCAAATATCCTTTGCCTATTGCACAAGAACAGCCTTAGCGAAAGGCTTCTTGAAGGAAAGATGTAACTCTGTGAGATGAATTAACAGAACACAGAGCAGTTACTCAGAAAGCTTCTTTCCAGTTTTGAACGGAAGATATTTCCTTTTTCACCATAGCCTCTATGGGCTTCCAAATATCCCTTGCCAATTCCACAAGAACAGCCTTAGCGAAAGGCTTCTTGAAGGAAAGATGTAACTGTGAGATGAATTAACAGAACACAGAGCAGTTTCTCAGAAAGCTTCTTTCCAGTTTTGAACGGAAGATATTTTTTCACCATAGCCCTATATGGGCTTCCAAATATCCTTTGCCAATTCCTCAAGAACAGCCTTAGCGAAGGCTTCTTGAAGGAAGGATGTAACTCTGTGAGACGAATTAACAGAACACAGAGCAGTTTCTCAGAAAGCTTCTTTCCAGTTTTGAACGGAAGATATTTTTTCACCATAGCCCTCTAAGGGCTTCCAAATATCCTTTGCCAATTCCAAAAGAACAGGCTTAGCGAAAGGCTTTGAAGGGAAAGATGTAACACTGTGAGACGAATTAACAGAACACAGAGCAGTTTCTCAGAAAGCTTCTTTCCAGTTTTGAACGGAAGATATTTCCTTTTTCACCATAGCCCTCTATGGGCTTCCAAATATCACTTTGCCAATTCCACAAGAACAGCCTTAGCGAAGGCTTCTTGAAGGAAACATGTAACACTGTGAGATGAATTCACAGAACACAGAGCAGTTTCTCAGAAAGCTTCTTTCCAGTTTTGAACGGAAGATATTTCCTTTTTCACCATAGCCCTCTATGGGCTTCCAAATATCACTTTGCCAATTCCACAAGAACAGCCTTAGCGAAAGGCTTCTTGAAGGGAAACATGTAACACTGTGAGATGAATTCACAGAACACAGAGCAGTTTCTCAGAAAGCTTCTTTCCAGTTTTGAACGGAAGATATTTCTTTTTTCACCGTAGCCCTCTATGGGCTTCCAAATATCAATTTGCCAATTCCACAAGAACAGCCATAGCGAAAGGTTTCTTGAAGGGAAAGATGTAAATCTGTGAGATGAATTAAGAGAACACAGAGCAGTTTCTCAGAAAGCTTCTTTCCAGTTTTGAACGGAAGATATTTCCTTTTTCACCATAGCCCTCTATGGGCTTCCAAATATCACTTTGCCAATTCCACAAGAACAGCCTTAGCGAAAGGCTTCTTGAAGGGAAACATGTAACACTGTGAGATGAATTCACAGAACACAGAGCAGTTTCTCAGAAAGCTTCTTTCCAGTTTTGCACGGAAGATATTTCTTTTTTCACCGTAGCCCTCTATGGGCTTCCAAATATCAATTTGCCAATTCCACAAGAACAGCCATAGCGAAAGGTTTCTTGAAGGGAAAGATGTAAATCTGTGAGATGAATTAAGAGAACACAGAGCAGTTTCTCAGAAAGCTTCTTTCCCGTTTTGAACGGAAGATATTTCCTTTTTCACCATAGCCTTCTAAGGGCTTCCAAATATCAATTTGCCAATTCCACAAGAACAGCCTTAGCGAAAGGCATCTTGAAGGGAAAGATGTAACTCTGTGAGATGAATTAAGAGAACACAGAGCAGTTTCTCAGAAAGCTTCTTTCCAGTTTTGAACGGAAGATATTTCCTTTTTCACCATAGCCCTCTATGGGCTTCCAAATATCCCTTTGCCGATTCCACAAGAACAGCCTTAGCGAAAGGCTTCTTGAAGGGAAAGATGTAACTCTGTGAGATGAATTAACAGAACACAGAGCAGTTTCTCAGAAAGCTTCTTTCCAGCTTTGAACGGAAGATATTTCCTTTTTCACCATAGCCCTCTATGGGCTTCCAAATATCACTTTGCCAATTCCACAAAACAGCCTTAGCGAAAGGCTTCTTGAAGCGAAAGATGTAACTCTGTGAGGTGAATTAACAGAACACAGATCAGTTTCTCAGAAAGCTTCTTCCCACTTTTGAACGGAAGATATTTCCTTTTTCACCATAGCCATGTATGGGCTTCCAAATATCCCTTTGCCGATTCCACAAGAACAGCCTTAGCGAAAGGCTTCTTGAAGGGAAAATGAAACTGTGTAAGATGAATTAACAGAACACAGAGCAGTTTCTCAGAAAGCTTCTTTCCAGTTTTGAATGGAAGTTATTTCCTTTTTCACCATAGCCCTCTCTGGGCTTCCAAATATCCCTTTGCCGATTCCACAAGAACAGCCTTAGCGAAAGGCTTCTTGAAGGGAAAGATGTAACTCTGTGACATGAATTAACAGAACACAGAGCAGTTTCTCAGAAAGCTTCTTTCCAGTTTTTAACGGAAGTTATTTTTCACCATAGCCCTCTATGGGCTTCCAAATATCCCTTTACCGATTCCACAAGAGCAGCCTTAGCGAAAGGCTTCTTGAAGGGAAGGATGTAACTCTGTGAGATGAATTAACAGAACACAGAGCAGTTTCTCAGAAAGCTTCTTTCCAGTTTTGAACGGAAGATATTTCCTTTTTCACCATAGCCCTCTATGGACTTCTAAATATCACTTTGCCAATTCCAAAAGAACAGGCTTAGCGAAAGGCTTCTTGAAGGGAAAGATGTAACTTGTGAGATGAATTAACAGAACACAGAGCAGTTTCTCAGAAAGCTTCTTTCCAGTTTTGAACGGAAGATATTTCCTTTTTCACCATAGCCCTCTATGTGCTTCCAAATATCCCTTTGCCAATTCCACAAGAACAGCCTTAGCGAAAGCCTTCTTGAAGGGAAAGATGTAACTCTGTGAGATGAATTAACAGAATACAGAGCAGTTCCTCAGAAAGCTTCTTTCCGGTTTTGAACGGAAGATATTTCCTTTTTCACCATAGCCATCTATGGGCTTCCAAATATCACTTTGTCAATTCCAAAAGAACAGCCTTAGCGAAAGGCTTCTTGAAGGGAAAGATGTATCTCTGTGAGATGAATTAACAGAACACAGAGCAGTTTCTCAGAAAGCTTCTTTCCAATTTTGAACGGAAGATATGTCCTTTTTCACCATAGCCCTCTATGGGCTTCCAAATATCCCTTTGCCAATTCCACAAGAACAGCCTTAGCGAAAGGCTTCTTGAAGGGAAAGATGTAACTCTGTGAGATAAATTCACAGAACACAGAGCAGTTTCTCAGAAAGCTTCTTTCCAGCTTTGAACGGAAGATATTTCCTTTTTCACCATAGCCCTCTATGGGCTTCCAAATATCAATTTGCCAATTCCACAAGAACAGCCTTAGAGAAAGGCTTCTTGAAAGGAAAGATGTAAATCTGTGAGATGAATTAAGAGAACACAGAGCAGTTTCTCAGAAAGCTTCTTTCCAGTTTTGAACGGAAGATATTTCGTTTTTCACCGTAGCCCTCTATGGGCTTCCAAATATCCCTTTGCCAATTCCACAAGAACAGCCTTAGCGAAAGGCTTGAAGGGAAAGATGTAACTCTGTGAGATGAATTAACAGAACACAGAGCAGTTTCTCAGAAAGCTTCTTCCCACTTTTGAACGGAAGATATTTCCTTTTTCACCATAGCCATGTATGGGCTTCCAAATATCCCTTTGCCGATTCCACAAGAACAGCGTTAGCGAAAGGGTTCTTGAAGGGAAAATGAAACTGTGTAAGATGAATTAACAGAACACAGAACAGTTTCTCAGAAAGCTTCTTCCACTTTTGAATGGAAGTTATTTCCTTTTTCACCATAGCCCTCTATGGGCTTCCAAATATCCCTTTGCCGATTCCACAAGAACAGCCTTAGCGAAAGGCTTCTTGAAGGGAAAGATGTAACTCTGTGAGATGAATTAACAGAACACAGAGCATTTTCTCAGAAAGCTTCTTTCCAGTTTTGAACGGAAGATATTTCCTTTTTCACCATAGCCCTCTATGGGATTCCAAATATCCCTTTGCCGATTCCAAAGGAACAGCCTTAGCGAAAGGCTTCTTGAAGGGAAGGATGTAACTCTGTGAGATAAATTAACAGAACACAGAGCAGTTTCTCAGAAAGCTTCTTTCCAGTTTTGAACGGAAGATATTTCCTTTTTCACCATAGCCCTCTATGGGCTTCCAAATATCCCTTTGCCGATTCCACAAGAACAGCCTTAGCGAAAGGCTTCTTGAAGGGAAAGATGTAACTCTGTGAGATGAATTAACAGAACACAGAGCAGTTTCTCAGAAAGCTTCTTTCCAGTTTTGAACGGAAGATATTTCCTTTTTCACCATAGCCCTCTATGGGCTTCCAAATATCCCTTTGCCAATTCCACAAGAACAGCCTTAGCGAAAGGCTTCTTGAAGGGATATATGTAACTCTGTGAGATGAATTAACAGAACACAGAGCAGTTTCTCAGAAAGCTTCTTTTCAGTTTTGAATGGAAGATATTTCCTTTTTCACCATAGCCCTCTATGGACTTCCAAATATCACTTTGCCAATGCCATAAGAACAGCCTTATCGATAGGCTTCTTGAAGGGAAAGATGTAACTCTGTGAGATGAATTAACAGATGACAGAGCAGTTTCTCAGAAAGCTTCTTTCCAGTTTTGAACGGAAGATATTTCCTTTTTCACCATAGCCCTCTATGTGCTTCCAAATATCCTTTGCCAATTCCACAAGAACAGCCTTAGCGAAAGGCTTCTTGAAGGGAAAGATGTAACTCTGTGAGATGAATTAACAGAACACAGAGCAGTTTCTCAGAAAGCTTCTTCCAGTTTTGAACGGAAGATATTTCCTTTTCACCATAGCCCTCTATGGGCTTCCAAATATCCTTTGCCGATTCCACAAGAACAGCCTTAGCGAAAGGTTCTTGAAGGGAAGGATGTAACTCTGTGAGATGAATTAACAGAACACAGAGCAGTTTCTCAGAAAGCTTCTTTCCAGTTTTGAACGGAAGTTATTTCCTTTTCACCATAGCCCTCTATGGGCTTCCAAATATCCCTTTGCCGATTCCACAAGAACAGCCTTAGCGAAAGGCTTCTTGAAGGAAAGATGTAACTCTGTGAGATGAATTAACAGAACACAGAGCAGTTTCTCAGAAAGCTTCTTTCCAGTTTTGAACGGAAGATATTTCCTTTTTCACCATAGCCTCTATGGGCTTCCAAATATCCCTTTGCCGATTCCACAAGAACAGCCTTAGCGAAAGGCTTCTTGAAGGAAAGATGTAACTCTGTGAGATGAATTAACAGAACACAGAGCAGTTTCTCAGAAAGCTTCTTTCCAGTTTTGAACGGAAGATATTTCCTTTTTCACCATAGCCCTCTATGGGCTTCCAAATATCCTTTGCCAATTCCACAAGAACAGCCTTAGCAAAGGCTTCTTGAAGGAAAGATGTAACCTGTGAGATGAATTAACAGAACACAGAGCAGTTTCTCAGAAAGCTTCTTTCCAGTTTTGAACGGAAGATATTTCCTTTTCACCATAGCCCTCTATGGGCTTCCAAATATCCTTGCCAATTCCACAAGAACAGCCTTAGCGAAAGGCTTTTTGAAGGAAAGATGTAACTCTGTGAGATGAATTAACAGAACACAGAGCAGTTTCTCAGAAAGCTTCTTTCCAGTTTTGAACGGAAGATATTTCCTTTTTCACCATAGCCATCTATGGGCTTCCAAATATCCTTTGCCAATTCCACAAGAACAGCCTTAGCGAAAGGCTTCTTGAAGGGAAAGATGTAACTCTGTGAGATGAATTAACAGAACACAGAGCAGTTTCTCAGAAAGCTTCTTTCCAGTTTTGAACGGAAGATATTTCCTTTTCACCATAGCCCTCTATGGGCTTCCAAATATCCTTTGCCAATTCCACAAGAACAGCCTTAGCGAAAGGCTTCTTGAAGGGAAAGATGTAACTCTGTGAGATGAATTAACAGAACACAGAGCAGTTTCTCAGAAAGCTTCTTTCCAGTTTTGAACGGAAGATATTTTTTTCACCATAGCCTCTATGGGCTTCCAAATATCAATTTGCCAATTCCACAAGAACAGCCTTAGCGAAAGGCTTCTTGAAGGGAAAGATGTAACTGTGAGATGAATTAACAGAACACAGAGCAGTTTCTCAGAAAGCTTCTTTCCAGTTTTGAACGGAAGATATTTTTTTCACCATAGCCTCTATGGGCTTCCAAATATCACTTTGCCAATTCCACAAGAACAGCCTTAGCGAAAGGCTTCTTGAAGGGAAAGATGTAACTCTGTGAGATGAATTAACAGAACACAGAGCAGTTTCTCAGAAAGCTTCTTTCCAGTTTTGAACGGAAGATATTTCGTTTTTCACCATAGCCCTCTATGGGCTTCCAAATATCCTTTGCCAATTCCACAAGAACAGCCTTAGCGAAAGGCTTCTTGAAGGAAAGATGTAACTGTGAGATGAATTAACAGAACACAGAGCAGTTTCTCAGAAAGCTTCTTTCCAGTTTTGAACGGAAGATATTTCCTTTTTCACCATAGCCCTATGGGCTTCCAAATATCCTTTGCCGATTCCACAAGAACAGCCTTAGCGAAAGGCTTCTTGAAGGAAAGATGTAACTCTGTGAGATGAATTAACAGAACACAGAGCAGTTTCTCAGAAAGCTTCTTTCCAGTTTTGAACGGAAGATATTTCCTTTTTCACCATAGCCCTCTATGGGCTTCCAAATATCCTTTGCCAATTCCACAAGAACAGCCTTAGCGAAGGGAAAGATGTAACTCTGTGAGATGAATTAACAGAACACAGAGCAGTTTCTCAGAAAGCTTCTTCCAGTTTTGAACGGAAGATATTTCCTTTTCACCATAGCCCTCTATGGGCTTCCAAATATCCTTTGCCGATTCCACAAGAACAGCCTTAGCGAAAGGCTTCTTGAAGGAAAGATGTAACTCTGTGAGATGAATTAACAGAACACAGAGCAGTTTCTCAGAAAGCTTCTTCCAGTTTTGAACGGAAGATATTTCCTTTTCACCATAGCCTCTATGGGCTTCCAAATATCCTTTGCCAATTCCACAAGAACAGCCTTAGCGAAAGGCTTCTTGAAGGAAAGATGTAACTCTGTGAGATGAATTAACAGAACACAGAGCAGTTTCTCAGAAAGCTTCTTTCCAGTTTTGAACGGAAGATATTTCCTTTTTCACCATAGCCTCTATGGGCTTCCAAATATCACTTTGCTAATTCCACAAGAACAGCCTTAGCGAAAGGCTTCTTGAAGGGATAGATGTAACTCTGTGAGATGAATTAACAGAACACAGAGCAGTTTCTCAGAAAGCTTCTTTCCAGTTTTGAATGGAAGATATTTCCTTTTCACCATAGCCCTCTATGGACTTCCAAATATCACTTTGCTAATTCCACAAGAACAGCCTTAGCGAAGGCTTTTGAAGGAAAGATGTAACTCTGTGAGATGAATTAACAGAACACAGAGCAGTTTCAGAAAGCTTCTTTCCAGTTTTGAACGGAAGATATTTCCTTTTTCACCATAGCCTCTATGGGCTTCCAAATATCCCTTTGCGATTCCACAAGAACAGCCTTAGCGAAAGGCTTTTGAAGGGAAGGATGTAACTCTGTGAGATGAATTAACAGAACACAGAGCAGTTTCTCAGAAAGCTTCTTCCAGTTTTGAACGGAAGATATTTCCTTTTTCACCATAGCCCTCTATGTGCTTCCAAATATCCCTTTGCCAATTCCACAAGAACAGCCTTAGCGAAAGGCTTCTTGAAGGGAAAGATGAAACTCTGTAAGATGAATTAACAGAACACAGAGCAGTTTCTCAGAAAGCTTCTTTCCAGTTTTGAATGGAAGGTATTTCCTTTTCACCATAGCTCTATGGGCTTCCAAATATCCTTTGCCGATTCCACAAGAACAGAATCAGCGAAAGGCTTCCTGAAGGGAAAGATGTAACTCTGTGAGATGAATTAACAGAACACAGAGCATTTTCTCAGAAAGCTTCTTTCCAGTTTTGAACGGAAGATATTTCCTTTTTCACCATAGCCCTCTATGGGCTTCCAAATATCCCTTTGCCAATTCCACAAGAACAGCCTTAGCGAAAGGCTTCTGGAAGGGATAGATGTAACTCTGTGAGATGAATTAACAGAACACAGAGCAGTTTCTCAGAAAGCTTCTTTCCAGTTTTGAACGGAAGATATTTCCTTTTTCACCATAGCCCTCTATGGGCTTCCAAATATCCCTTGCTAATTCCACAAGAACAGCCTTAGCGAAAGGCTTTTGAAGGATAGATGTAACTCTGTGAGATGAATTAACAGAACACAGAGCAGTTTCTCAGAAAGCTTCTTTCCAGTTTTGAATGGAAGATATTTTTCACCATAGCCCTCTATGGGCTTCCAAATATCAATTTGCCAATTCCACAAGAACAGCCTTAGCGAAAGGCTTGAAGGGAAAGATGTAACTCTGTGAGATGAATTAACAGAACACAGAGCAGTTTCTCAGAAAGCTTCTTTCCAGTTTTGAACGGAAGATATTTCCTTTTTCACCATAGCCCTCTATGGGCTTCCAAATATCAATTTGCCAATTCCACAAGAACAGCCTTAGCGAAAGGCTTCTTGAAGGGAAAGATGTAAATCTGTGAGATGAATTAACAGAACACAGAGCAGTTTCTCAGAAAGCTTCTTTCCAGTTTTGAACGGAAGATATTTCCTTTTTCACCATAGCCCTCTATGGGCTTCCAAATATCACTTTGCCAATTCCACAAGAACAGCCTTAGCGAAAGGCTTCTTGAAGGGAAAGATGTAACTCTGTGAGATGAATTCACAGAACACAGAGCAGTTTCTCAGAAAGCTTCTTTCCAGCTTTGAACGGAAGATATTTCCTTTTTCACCATAGCCCTCTATGGGCTTCCAAATATCAATTTGCCGATTCCACAAGAACAGCCTTAGTGAAAGGCTTCTTGAAGGGAAAATGAAACTGTGTAAGATGAATTAACAGAACACAGAGCAGTTTCTCAGAAAGCTTCTTTCCAGTTTTGAATGGAAGTTATTTCCTTTTTCACCATAGCCCTCTAAGGGCTTCCAAGTATCCCTTTCCAAATTCCACAAGAACAGCCTTAGCGAAAGGCTTCTTGAAGGGAAAATGAAACTGTGTAAGATGAATTAACAGAACACAGAGCAGTTTCTCAGAAAGCTTCTTTCCAGTTTTGAATGGAAGGTATTTCCTTTTTCACCACAGCTCTCTATGGGCTTCCAAATATCCCTTTGCCGATTCCACAAGAACAGCCTTAGCGAAAGGCTTCTTGAAGGGAAAGATGTAAATCTGTGAGATGAATTAAGAGAACACAGAGCAGTTTCTCAGAAAGCTTCTTTCCAGCTTTGAACGGAAGATATTTCCTTTTTCACCATAGCCCTCTATGGGCTTCCAAATATCCCTTTGCCAATTCCACAAGAACAGCCTTAGCGAAAGGCTTCTTGAAGGGAAAGATGTAACTCTGTGAGATGAATTCACAGAGCAGTTTCTCAGAAAGCTTCTTTCCAGCTTTGAACGGAAGATATTTTTCACCATAGCCCTCTATGGGCTTCCAAATATCAATTTGCCAATTCCACAAGAACAGCCTTAGCGAAAGGCTTCTTGAAGGAAAGATGTAACTCTGTGAGATGAATTAACAGAACACAGAGCAGTTTCTCAGAAAGCTTCTTCCAGTTTTGAACGGAAGATATTTCCTTTTCACCATAGCCTCTATGTGCTTCCAAATATCCTTTGCCAATTCCACAAGAACAGCCTTAGCGAAAGGTTCTTGAAGGAAAGATGTAACTCTGTGAGATGAATTAACAGAACACAGAGCAGTTTCTCAGAAAGCTTCTTTCCAGTTTTGAACGGAAGATATTTCCTTTTCACCATAGCCCTCTATGGGCTTCCAAATATCCCTTTGCCAATTCCACAAGAACAGCCTTAGCGAAAGGCTTCTTGAAGGGAAAGATGTAACTCTGTGAGATGAATTAACAGAACACAGAGCAGTTTCTCAGAAAGCTTCTTCCCAGTTTTGAACGGAAGATATTTCCTTTTTCACCATAGCCATGTATGGGCTTCCAAATATCCCTTTGCCGATTCCACAAGAACAGCCTTAGCGAAAGGCTTCTTGAAGGGAAAATGAAACTGTGTAAGATGAATTAACAGAACACAGAGCAGTTTCTCAGAAAGCTTCTTTCCAGTTTTGAATGGAAGTTATTTCCTTTTTCACCATAGCCCTCTATGGGCTTCCAAATATCCCTTTGCCGATTCCACAAGAACAGCCTTAGCGAAAGGCTTCTTGAAGGGAAAGATGTAACTCTGTGAGATGAATTAACAGAACACAGAGCAGTTTCTCAGAAAGCTTCTTTCCAGTTTTGAACGGAAGATATTTCCTTTTCACCATAGCCCTCTATGGGCTTCCAAATATCCCTTTGCCGATTCCACAAGAACAGCCTTAGCGAAAGGCTTCTTGAAGGGAAGGATGTAACTCTGTGAGATGAATTAACAGAACACAGAGCAGTTTCTCAGAAAGCTTCTTTCCAGTTTTGAACGAACTTATATCCTTTTTTCACCATAGCCCTCTATGGGCTTCCAAATATCCCTTTGCCGATTCCACAAGAACAGCCTTAGCGAAAGGCTTCTTGAAGGGAAAGATGTAACTCTGTGAGATGAATTAACAGAACACAGAGCAGTTTCTCAGAAAGCTTCTTTCCAGTTTTGAACGGAAGATATTTCCTTTTTCACCATAGCCCTCTATGGGCTTCCAAATATCCCTTTGCCGATTCCACAAGAACAGCCTTAGCGAAAGGCTTCTTGAAGGGAAGGATGTAACTCTGTGAGATGAATTAACAGAACACAGAGCAGTTTCTCAGAAAGCTTCTTTCCAGTTTTGAACGGAAGTTATTTCCTTTTCACCATAGCCCTCTATGGGCTTCCAAATATCCCTTTGCCGATTCCACAAGAACAGCCTTAGCGAAAGGCTTCTTGAAGGGAAAGATGTAACTCTGTGAGGTGAATTAACAGAACACAGATCAGTTTCTCAGAAAGCTTCTTCCCAGTTTTGAACGGAAGATATTTCCTTTTTCACCATACCCCTGTAAGGGGTTCCAAATATCCCTTTGCCGATTCCACAAGAACAGACTTAGCTAAAGGCTTCTTGAAGGGAAAATGAAACTGTGTAAGATGAATTAACAGAACACAGAGCAGTTTCTCAGAAAGCTTCTTTCCAGTTTTGAATGGAAGTTGTTTCCTTTTTCACCATAGCACTCTATTTGCTTCCAAATATACCTTTGCCGATTCCACGAGAACAGCCTCAGCGAAAGGCTTCTTGAAGGGAAAGATGTAACTCTGTGAGATGAATTAACAGAACATAGAGCAGTTTCTCAGAAAGCTTCTTTCCAGTTTTGAACGGAAGATATTTCCTTTTTTACCATAGCCCTCTATGGGCTTCCAAATATCCCTTTGCCGATTCCACAAGAACAGCCTCAGCGAAAGGCTTCTTGAAGGGAAAGATGTAACTCTGTGAGATGAATTAACAGAACATAGAGCAGTTTCTCAGAAAGCTTCTTTCCAGTTTTGAACGGGAGATATTTCCTTTTTCACCAAGCCCTCTATGGGCTTCCAAATATCCCTTTGCCAATTCCACAAGAACAGCCTTAGCGAAAGGCTTCTTGAAGGGAAAGATGTAACTCTGTGAGATGAATTAACAGAACACAGAGCAGTTTCTCAGAAAGCTTCTTTCCAGTTTTGAACGGAAGATATTGCCTTTTTCACCATAGCCCTCCATGGGATTCCAAATATCCCTGTGCCAATTCCAAAAGGACAGCCTTAGCGAAAGGCTTCTTGAAGGGAAAGATGTAACTCTGTGAGATGAATTAACAGAAGACAGACCAGTTTCTCAGAAAGCTTCTTTCCAGTTTTGAACGGAAGATATTTCCTTTTTTCACCATAGCCCTCTATGTGCTTCCAAATATCCCTTTGCCAACTCCACAAGAACAGCCTTAGCGAAAGGCTTCTTGAAGGGAAAGATGTAACTCTGTGAGATGAATTAACAGAACACAGAGCAGTTTCTCAGAAAGCTTCTTTCCAGTTTTGAACGGAAGATATTTCCTTTTTCACCATAGCCCTCTAAGGGCTTCCAAATATCCCTTTGCCAATTCCACAAGAACAGCCTTAGCGAAAGGCTTCTTGAAGGGAAAGATGTAACTCTGTGAGATGAATTAACATAACACAGAGCAGTTTCTCAGAAAGCTTCTTTCCAGTTTTGAACGGAAGATATTTCCTTTTTCACCATAGCCCTCTATGGGCTTCCAAATATCCCTTTGCCGATTCCACAAGAACAGCCTTAGCGAAAGGCTTCTTGAAGGGAAAGATGTAACTCTGTGAGATGAATTAACAGAACATAGAGCAATTTTCCAGAAAGCTTCTTTCCAGTTTTGAACGGAAGATATTTCCTTTTTCAGCATAGCCCTCTAGGGCTTCCAAATATCCCTTTGCCAATTCCACAAGAACAGCCTTAGCGAAAGGCTTCTTGAAGGGAAAGATGTAACTCTGTGAGATGTATTTACAGAACACAGAGCAGTTCCTCAGAAAGCTTCTTTCCGGTTTTGAACGGAAGATATTTCCTTTTTCACCATAGCCCTCTATGGGCTTCCAAATATCACTTTGCCAATTCCAAAAGAACAGCCTTAGCGAAAGGCTTCTTGAAGGGAAAGATGTAACTCTGTGAGATGAATTAACAGAACACAGAGCAGTTTCTCAGAAAGCTTCTTTCCAGTTTTGAATGGAAGATATTTCCTTTTTCACCGTAGCCCTCTATGGGCTTCTAAATATCCCTTTGCCGATTCCATGAGAACAGCCTCAGCGAAAGGCTTCTTGAAGGGAAAGATGTAACTCTGTGAGATGAATTAACAGAACATAGAGCAGTTTCTCAGAAAGCTTCTTTCCAGTTTTGAACGGAAGATATTTCCTTTTTTACCATAGCCCTCTATGGGCTTCCAAATATCCCTTTGCCGATTCCACATGAACAGCCTCAGCGAAAGGCTTCTTGAAGGGAAAGATGTAACTCTGTGAGATGAATTAACAGAGCATAGAGCAGTTTCTCAGAAAGCTTCTTTCCACTTTTGAACGGAAGATATTTCCTTTTTCACCATAGCCCTCTATGTGCTTCCAAATATCCTTTGCCAATTCCACAAGAACAGCCTTAGCGAAAGGCTTCTTGAACGGAAAGATGTAACTCTGTGAGATGAATTAACAGAACACAGAGCAGTTTCTCAGAAAGCTTCTTTCCAGTTTTGAATGGAAGATATTTC
>JAKFHT010001292.1:0-32664 GCA_023783455.1 Erythrocebus patas | reverse complement strand
AAGATGTAACTCTGTGAGTTGAATTAACAGAACACAGCAGTTTCTCAGAAAGCTTTTTCCAGTTTTGAGCGGAAGATATTTCCTTTTTCACCATAGCCCTCTATGAGCTTCCAAATATCCTTTGCCAATTCTACAAGAACAGCCTTAGCGAAAGGCTTTTGAAGGAAAGATGTAACTTTGTGAGATGAATTAACAGAACACAGCAGTTTCTCAGAAAGTTTCTTTCCAGTTTTCAACGGAAGATATTTTTTCACCATAGCCCTATGGGCTTCCAAATATCCTTTGCCAATTCTACAAGAACAGCCTTAGCGAAAGGCTTTTGAAGGGAAAGATGTAACCTGTGAGATGAATTAACAGAACACAGCAGTTTCTCAAGCTTCTTTCCACTTTTGAACGGAAGATATTTCCTTTTTCACCATAGCTCTCTATGGGCTTCCAAATATCCTTTGCAATTCCACAAGAACTGCCTTAGCGAAAGGCTTTTGAAGGAAAGATGTAACTCTGTGAGTTGAATTAACAGAACACAGCAGTTTCTCAGAAAGTTTCTTTCCAGTTTTCAACGGAAGATATTTCCTTTTTCACCATAGCTCTATGGGCTTCAAATATCCTTTGCTAATTCCACAAGAACTGCCTTAGCGAAAGGCTTTTGAAGGAAAGATGTAACCTGTGAGATGAATTAACAGAACACAGCAGTTTCTCAAGCTTCTTTCCAGTTTTGAGCGGAAGATATTTCCTTTTCTCCATAGCCCTCTATTGGCTTCCAAATATCCTTTGCCAATTCTACAAGAACAGCCTTAGCGAAAGGCTTTTGAAGGAAAGATGTAACTCTGTGAGTTGAATTAACAGAACACAGCAGTTTCTCAGAAAGCTTTTTCCAGTTTTGAACGGAAGATATTTTTTTCACCATAGACCTCTATGGGCTTCCAAATATCCTTTGCTAATTGCACAAGAACAGCCTTGGCGAAAGGCTTCTTGAAGGAAACATGTAACTCTGTGAGTTGAATTAACAGAACACCGAGCAGTTTCTCAGAAAACTTCTTTCCAGTTTTCAACGGAAGATATTTCCTTTTTCACCATAGCTCTCTATGGGCTTCCAAATATCCCTTGCCAATTCCACAAGAACTGCCTTAGCGAAAGGCTTTTGAAGGAAAGATGTAACTCTGTGAGTTGAATTAACAGAACACACAGCAGTTTCTCAAGCTTCTTTCCAGTTTTGAACGGAAGATATTTCCTTTTTCACCATAGCCCTCTATGGGCTTCCAAATATCCTTTGCCAATTCTACAAGAACAGCCTTAGCGAAAGGCTTTTGAAGGAAAGATGTAACTCTGTGAGTTGAATTAACAGAACACAGAGCAGTTTCTCAGAAAGCTTCTTTCCAGTTTTGAACGGAAGATATTTCCTTTTCTCCATAGCCCTCTATTGGCTTCCAAATATCCTTTGCTAATTGCACAAGAACAGCCTTAGCAAAAGGCTTCTTGAAGGAAAGATGTAACTCTGTGAGATGAAGTAAAAGAAAACAGAGCAGTTTCTCAGAAAGCTTCTTTCCAGTTTTGAACGGAAGATATTTCCTTTTTCACCATAGCCCTCTATGGGCTTCCAAATATCCTTTGCTAATTCCACAAGAACAGCCTTAGCGAAAGGCTTCTTGAAGGAAAGCTGTAACTCTGTGAGATGAATTAACGGATACACAGTAGTTTCTCAGAAAGCTTCTTTCCAGTTTTGAACGGAAGATATTTCCTTTTTCACCATAGCCCTCTATGGGCTTCCAAATATCCTTTGCCAATTCCACAAGAACAGCCTTAGCGAAAGGCTTCTTGAAGGAAAGATGTAACTCTGTGAGATGAATTAACAGAACACAGAGCAGTTTCTCAGAAAGCTTCTTTCCAGTTTTGAACGGAAGATATTTCCTTTTTCACCATAGCCCTATATGGGCTTCCAAATATCCTTTGCCAATTCCACAAGAACAGCCTTAGCGAAAGGCTTCTTGAAGGAAAGATGTAACTCTGTGAGATGAATTAACAGAACACAGAGCAGTTTCTCAGAAAGCTTCTTTCCAGTTTTGAACGGAAGATATTTCCTTTTTCACCATAGCCCTCTATGGGCTTCCAAATATCCTTTGCCAATTCCACAAGAACTGCCTTAGCGAAAGGCTTCTTGAAGGAAAGATGTAACTCTGTGAGATGAATTAACAGAACACAGAGCAGTTTCTCAGAAAGCTTCTTTCCAGTTTTGAACGGAAGATATTTCCTTTTTCACCATAGCCCTCTATGGGCTTCCAAATATCCCTTTGCCAATTCCACAAGAACAGCCTTAGCGAAAGGCTTGAAGGGAAAGATGTAACTCTGTGAGATGAATTAACAGAACACAGAGCAGTTTCTCAGAAAGCTTCTTTCCAGTTTTGAACGGAAGATATTTCCTTTTTCACCATAGCCCTCTATGGGCTTCCAAATATCCCTTTGCCAACTCCACAAGAACTGCCTTAGCGAAAGGCTTCTTGAAGGGAAAGATGTAACTCTGTGAGATGAATTAACAGAACACAGAGCAGTTTCTCAGAAAGCTTCTTTCCAGTTTTGAACGGAAGATATTTCCTTTTTCACCATAGCCCTCTATGGGCTTCCAAATATCCCTTTGCCAATTCCACAAGAACAGCCTTAGCGAAAGGCTTCTTGAAGGGAAAGATGTAACTCTGTGAGATGAATTAACAGAACACAGAGCAGTTTCTCAGAAAGCTTCTTTCCAGTTTTGAACGGAAGATATTTCCTTTTTCACCATAGCCCTCTATGGGCTTCCAAATATCCCTTTGCCAATTCCACAAGAACAGCCTTAGCGAAAGGCTTCTTGAAGGGAAAGATGTAACTCTGTGAGATGAAATGACAGAACACACAGCAGTTTCTCAGAAAGCTTCTTTCCAGTTTTGAGCGGAAGATATTTCCTTTTTCACCATAGCCCTCTATGGGCTTCCAAATATACCTTTGCGAACTCCACAAGAACAGCCTTAGCGAAAGTCTTCTTGAACGGAAAGATGTAACTCTGTTCGATGAAGTAACAGAACACAGAGCAGTTTCTCAGAAAACTTCTTTCCAGTTTTGAACGGAAGATATTTCCTTTTTCACCATAGCCCTCTATGGGCTTCCAAATATCACACTGCCAACTCCACAAGAACAGCCTTGGCGAAAGGCTTCTTGAAGGGAAAGATGTAACTCTGTGAGATGAAGTAACAGAACACAGAGCAGTTTCTCAGAAAGCTTCTTTTCAGTTTTGAACGGAAGATATTTCCTTTTTCACCATAGCTCTCTATGGGCTTCCAAATATCCCTTTGCCAATTCCACAAGAACAGCCTTAGCGAAAGGCTTCTTGAAGGGAAAGATGTAACTCTGTGAGATGAATTAACAGAACACAGAGCAGTTTCTCAGAAAGCTTCTTTCCAGTTTTGAACGGAAGATATTTCCTTTTTCACCATAGCCCTCTATGGGCTTCCAAATATCCTTTGCTAATTCCACAAGAACAGCCTTAGCGAAAGGCTTCTTGAAGGAAAGATGTAACTCTGTGAGATGAATTAACAGAACACAGAGCAGTTTCTCATAAAGTTTCTTTCCAGTTCTGAACGGAAGATATTTCCTTTTTCACCATAGCCTCTATGGGCTTCCAAATATCCTTGCTAATTCCACAAGAACAGCCTTAGCGAAAGGCTTCTTGAAGGAAAGATGTAACTCTGTGAGATGAATTAACAGAACACAGAGCAGTTTCTCAGAAAGCTTCTTTCCAGTTTTCAACGGAAGATATTTTTCACCATAGCCCTATGGGCTTCCAAATATCCTTGCCAATTCCACAAGAACAGCCTTAGCGAAAGGCTTCTTGAAGGAAAGATGTAACTCTGTGAGATGAATTAACAGAACACAGAGAAGTTTCTCAGAAAGCTTCTTTCCAGTTTTGAACGGAAGATATTTCCTTTTTCACCATAGCCCTATGGGCTTCCAAATATCCTTGCCAATTCCACAAGAACAGCCTTAGCGAAAGGCTTCTTGAAGGAAAGATGTAACTCTGTGAGATGAATTAACAGAACACAGAGCAGTTTCTCAGAAAGCTTCTTTCCAGTTTTGAACGGAAGATATTTCCTTTTTCACCATAGCCCTCTATGGGCTTCCAAATATCCTTTGCCAATTCCACAAGAACAGCCTTAGCGAAAGGCTTTTGAAGGAAAGATGTAACTCTGTGAGATGAATTAACAGAACACAGAGCAGTTTCTCAAGCTTCTTTCCACTTTTGAACGGAAGATATTTCCTTTTTCACCATAGACCTCTATGGGCTTCCAAATATCCTTTGCCAATTCTACAAGAACAGCCTTAGCGAAAGGCTTTTGAAGGAAAGATGTAACTCTGTGAGATGAATTAACAGAACACAGAGCAGTTTCTCATAAAGCTTCTTTCCAGTTTTGAACGGAAGATATTTCCTTTTTCACCATAGCCCTCCATGGGCTTCCAAATATCCCTTTGCCAATTCCACAAGAACAGCCTTAGCGAAAGGCTTCTTGAAGGGAAAGATGTAACTCTGTGAGATGAAGTAACAGAACACAGAGCAGTTTCTCAGAAAGCTTCTTTCCAGTTTTGAACGGAAGATATTTCCTTTTTCACCATAGCCTCTATGGGCTTCCAAATATCCCTTTGCCTATTCCACAAGAACAGCCTTAGCGAAAGGCTTATTGAAGGGAAAGATGTAACTCTGTGAGTTGAATTAACAGAACACAGAGCAGTTTCTCAGAAAGCTTCTTTCCAGTTTTGAACGGAAGATATTTCCTTTTTCTCCATAGCCCTCTATTGGCTTCCAAATATCCCTTTGCCAATTGCACAAGAACAGCCTTAGCGAAAGGCTTCTTGAAGGGAAAGATGTAACTCTGTGAGATGAATTAACGGGATACACAGTAGTTTCTCAGAAAGCTTCTTTCCAGTTTTGAACGGAAGATATTTCCTTTTTCACCATAGCCCTCTATGGGCTTCCAAATATCCCTTTGCCAATTCCACAAAAACAGCCTTAGAGAAAGGCTTCTTGAAGGGAAAGCTGTAACTCTGTGAGATGAATTAACGGGATATACAGTAGTTTCTCAGAAAGCTTCTTTCCAGTTTTGAACGGAAGATAGTTCCTTTTTCACCATAGCCCTCTATGGGCTTCCAAATATCCTTGCCAATTCCACAAGAACAGCCTTAGCGAAAGGCTTGAAGGAAAGATGTAACTCTGTGAGATGAATTAACAGAACACAGAGCAGTTTCTCAGAAAGCTTCTTTCCAGTTTTGAACGGAAGATATTTCCTTTTCACCATAGCCCTATATGGGCTTCCAAATATCCTTGCCAATTCCACAAGAACAGCCTTAGCGAAAGGCTTTTGAAGGAAAGATGTAACTCTGTGAGATGAATTAACAGAACACAGAGCAGTTTCTCAAGCTTCTTTCCAGTTTTGAACGGAAGATATTTCCTTTTCACCATAGCCTCTATGGGCTTCAAATATCCTTTGCTAATTCCACAAGAACTGCCTTAGCGAAAGGCTTCTTGAAGGAAAGATGTAACTCTGTGAGATGAATTAACAGAACACAGAGCAGTTTCTCAGAAAGCTTCTTTCCAGTTTTGAACGGAAGATATTTCCTTTTCACCATAGCCCTATGGGCTTCCAAATATCCCTTTGCTAATTCCACAAGAACAGCCTTAGCGAAAGGCTTCTTGAAGGAAAGATGTAACTCTGTGAGATGAATTAACAGAACACAGAGCAGTTTCTCAGAAAGCTTCTTTCCAGTTTTGAACGGAAGATATTTCCTTTTTCACCATAGCCCTATATGGGCTTCCAAATATCCTTTGCTAATTCCACAAGAACAGCCTTAGCGAAAGGCTTTTGAAGGAAAGATGTAACTCTGTGAGATGAATTAACAGAACACAGAGCAGTTTCTCAGAAAGCTTCTTTCCAGTTTTGAACGGAAGATATTTCCTTTTCACCATAGCCCTCTATGGGCTTCCAAATATCCTTTGCTAATTCCACAAGAACTGCCTTAGCGAAAGGCTTCTTGAAGGGAAAGATGTAACTCTGTGAGATGAATTAACAGAACACAGAGCAGTTTCTCAGAAAGCTTCTTTCCAGTTTTGAACGGAAGATATTTCCTTTTTCACCATAGCCCTCTATGGGCTTCCAAATATCCCTTTGCCAATTCCACAAGAACAGCCTTAGCGAAAGGCTTCCTGAAGGGAAAGATGTAACTCTGTGAGATGAAGTAACAGAACACAGAGCAGTTTCTCAGAAAGCTTCTTTCCAGTTTTGAACGGAAGATATTTCCTTTTTCACCATAGCCCTCTATGGGCTTCCAAATATCCTTGCTAATTCCACAAGAACAGCCTTAGCGAAAGGCTTCTTGAAGGAAACATGTAACTCTGTGAAATGAATTAACAGAACACAGAGCAGTTTCTCAGAAAGCTTCTTTCCAGTTTTGAACGGAAGATATTTCCTTTTCACCATAGCCCTATGGGCTTCCAAATATCCCTTTGCCAATTCCACAAGAACAGCCTTAGCGAAAGGCTTCTTGAAGGGAAAGATGTAACTCTGTGAGATGAATTAACAGAACACAGAGCAGTTTCTCAGAAAGCTTCTTTCCAGTTTTGAACGGAAGATATTTCCTTTTTCACCATAGCCCTCTATGGGCTTCCAAATGTCCCTTTGCCAATTCCACAAGAACAGCCTTAGCGAAAGGCTTCTTGAAGGGAAAGATGTAACTCTGTGAGATGAATTAACAGAACACTCAGCAGTTTCTCAGAGAGCTTCTTTCCGGTTTTGAGCGGAAGATATTTCCTTTTTCACCATAGCCCTCTAAGGGTTTCCAAATATACCTTTGCTAACTCCACAAGAACAGCCTTAGCGAAAGGCTTCCTGAAGGGAAAGATGTAACTCTGTGAGATGAAGTAACAGAACACAGAGCAGTTTCTCTGAAAGCTTCTTTCCAGTTTTGAACGGAAGATATTTCCTTTTTCACCATAGCCCTCTATGGGCTTCCAAATATCCCTTTGCCAATTCCACAAGAACAGCCTTAGCGAAAGGCTTCTTGAAGGGAAAGATGTAACTCTGTGAGATGAATTAACAGAACACAGAGCAGTTTCTCAGAAAGCTTCTTTCCAGTTTTGAACGGAAGATATTTCCTTTTTCACCATAGCCCTCTATGAGCTTCCAAATATCCCTTTGCCAATTCCACAAGAACAGCCTTAGCGAAAGGCTTCTTGAAGGGAAAGATGTAACTCTGTGAGATGAATTAACAGAACACAGAGCAGATTCTCAGAAAGCTTCTTTCCAGTTTAGAACGGAAGATATTTCCTTTTTCACCATAGCCCTCTATGGGCTTCCAAGTATCCCTTTGCCAATTCCACAAGAACAGCCTTAGCGAAAGGCTTCTTGAAGGGAAAGATGTAACTCTGTGAGATGAATTAACGGGATACACAGTAGTTTCTCAGAAAGCTTCTTTCCAGTTTTGAACGGAAGATATTTTCTTTTTCAATATAGCCCTATATGGGCTTCCAAATATCCTTTGCCAATTCCACAAGAACAGCCTTAGCGAAAGGCTTCTTGAAGGGAAAGATGTAACTCTGTGAGATGAATTAACAGAACACACAGCAGTTTCTCAGAAAGCTTCTTTCCAGTTTTGAGCGGAAGATATTTCCTTTTTCACCATAGCCCTCTAAGGACTTCCAAATATACCTTTGCCAACTCCACAAGAACAGCCTTAGCGAAAGGCTTCTTGAAGGGAAAGATGTAACTCTGTGAGATGAAGTAACAGAACACAGAGCAGTTTCTCAGAAAGCTTCTTTCCAGTTTTGAACGGAAGATATTTCCTTTTTCACCATAGCCCTCTATGGGCTTCCAAATATCACTTTGCCAACTCCACAAGAACAGCCTTGGTGAAAGGCTTCTTGAAGGGAAAGATGTATCTCTGTGAGATGAAGTAACAGAACACAGAGCAGTTTCACAGAAAGCTTCTTTCCAGTTTTGAACGGAAGATATTTCCTTTTTCACCATAGCTCTCTATGGGCTTCCAAATATCCCTTTGCCAATTCCACAAGAACAGCCTTAGCGAAAGGCTTCTTGAAGGGAAAGATGTAACTCTGTGAGATGAATTAACAGAACACAGAGAACTTTCTCAGAAAGCTTCTTTCCAGTTTTGAACGGAAGATATTTCCTTTTTCACCATAGCCCTCTATGGGCTTCCAAATATCCCTTTGCCAATTCCACAAGAACAGCCTTAGCGAAAGGCTTCTTGAAGGGAAAGATGTAACTCTGTGAGATGAATTAAGAGAACACACAGCAGTTTCTCAGAAAGCTTCTTTCCAGTTTTGAACGGAAGATATTTTTTTTCACCATAGCCTCTATGGGCTTCCAAATATCCTTTGCTAATTCCACAAGAACAGCCTTAGGGAAAGGCTTCTTGAAGGAAAGATGTAACTCTGTGAGATGAATTAACAGAACACAGAGCAGTTTCTCAGAAAGCTTCTTTCCAGTTTTGAACGGAAGATATTTCCTTTTTCACCATAGCCCTCTATGGGCTTCCAAATATCACTTTGCTAATTCCACAAGAACAGCCTTAGCGAAAGGCTTCTTGAAGGGAAAGATGTAACTCTGTGAGATGAATTAACAGAACACAGAGCAGTTTCTCAGAAAGCTTCTTTCCAGTTTTGAACGGAAGATATTTCCTTTTTCACCATAGCCCTCTATGAGCTTCCAAATATCCCTTTGCCAATTCCACAAGAACAGCCTTAGCGAAAGGCTTCTTGAAGGGAAAGATGTAACTCTGTGAGATGAATTAACAGAACACAGAGCAGTTTCTCATAAAGTTTCTTTCCAGTTTTGAACGGAAGATATTTCCTTTTTCACCATAGCCCTCTATGGGCTTCCAAATATCCCTTTGCCAATTCCACAAGAACAGCCTTAGCGAAAGGCTTCTTGAAGGGAAAGATGTAACTCTGTGAGATGAATTAACAGAACACAGAGCAGTTTCTCAGAAAGCTTCTTTCCAGTTTTGAACGGAAGATATTTCCTTTTTCAACATAGCCCTCTATGAGCTTCCAAATATCCCTTTGCCAATTCCACAAGAACAGCCTTAGCGAAAGGCTTCTTGAAGGGAAAGATGTAACTCTGTGAGATGAATTAACAGAACACAGAGCAGTTTCTCATAAAGTTTCTTTCCAGTTTTGAACGGAAGATATTTCCTTTTTCACCATAGCCCTCTAAGGGCTTCCAAATATCCCTTTGCCAATTCCACAAGAACAGCCTTAGCGAAAGGCTTCTTGAAGGGAAAGATGTAACTCTGTGAGATGAATTAACGGGATACACAGTAGTTTCTCAGAAAGCTTCTTTCCAGTTTTGAATGGAAGATATTTCCTTTTTCACCATAGCCCTCTATGGGCTTCCAAATATCCCTTTGCCAATTCCACAAGAACAGCCTTAGCGAAAGGCTTCTTGAAGGGAAAGATGTAACTCGGTGAGATTAATTAACAGAACACACAGCAGTTTCTCAGAAAGCTTCTTTCCAGTTTTGAGCGGAAGATATTTCCTTTTTCACCATAGCCCTCTATGGGCTTCCAAATATCACTTTGCCAACTCCACAAGAACAGCCTTGGCGAAAGGCTTCTTGAAGGGAAAGATGTAACTCTGTGAGATGAAGTAACAGAACACAGAGCAGTTTCTCACAAAGCTTCTTTCCAGTTTTGAACGGAAGATATTTCCTTTTTCACCATAGCCCTCTATGGGCTTCCAAATATCCCTTTGCCAATTCTACAAGAACAGCCTTAGCGAAAGGCTTCTTGAAGGGAAAGATGTAACTCTGTGAGATGAATTAACAGAACACAGAGCAGTTTCTCAGAAAGCTTCTTTCCAGTTTTGAACGGAAGATATTTCCTTTTTCACCATAGCCCTCTATGGGCTTCCAAATATCCCTTTGCTAATTCCACAAGAACAGCCTTAGCGAAAGGCTTCTTGAAGGGAAAGATGTAACTCTGTGAGATGAATTAACAGAACACCGAGCAGTTTCTCAGAAAGCTTCTTTCCACTTTTGAACGGAAGATATTTCCTTTTTCACCATAGCCCTATGGGCTTCCAAATATCCTTTGCCAATTCCACAAGAACAGCCTTAGCGAAAGGCTTTTGAAGGAAAGATGTAACTCTGTGAGATGAAGTAACAGAACACAGAGCAGTTTCTCAGAAAGCTTCTTTCCACTTTTGAACGGAAGATATTTCCTTTTTCACCATAGCCCTCTATGGGCTTCCAAATATCCCTTTGCCAATTCCACAAGAACAGCCTTAACGAAAGGCTTCTTGAAGGAAAGATGTAACTCTGTGAGATGAATTAACAGAACACAGAGCAGTTTCTCAGAAAGCTTCTTTCCAGTTTTGAACGGAAGATATTTCCTTTTCACCATAGCCCTCTATGGGCTTCCAAATATCCTTTGCCAATTCCACAAGAACAGCCTTAGCGAAAGGCTTTTGAAGGAAAGATGTAACTCTGTGAGATGAAGTAACAGAACACAGAGCAGTTTCTCAGAAAGCTTCTTTCCGCTTTTGAACGGAAGATATTTCCTTTTTCACCATAGCCCTCTATGGGCTTCCAAATATCCCTTTGCGAATTCCACAAGAACAGCCTTAACGAAAGGCTTTTGAAGGAAAGATGTAACCTGTGAGATGAATTAACAGAACACAGAGCAGTTTCTCAGAAAGCTTCTTTCCAGTTTTGAACGGAAGATATTTCCTTTTTCACCATAGCCCTCTATGGGCTTCCAAATATCCCTTTGCCAATTCCACAAGAACAGCCTTAGCGAAAGGCTTCTTGAAGGGAAAGATGTAACTCTGTGAGATGAATTAACAGAACACCGAGCAGTTTCTCAGAAAGCTTCTTTCCACTTTTGAACGGAAGATATTTCCTTTTTCACCATAGACCCCTATGGGCTTCCAAATATCCCTTTGCCAATTCCACAAGAACAGCCTTAGCGAAAGGCTTCTTGAAGGGAAAGATGTAACTCTGTGAGATGAAGTAACAGAACACAGAGCAGTTTCTCAGAAAGCTTCTTTCCCGTTTTGAACGGAAGATATTTCCTTTTTCACCATAGCCCTCTATGGGCTTCCAAATATCCCTTTGCCAATTCCACAAGAACAGCCTTAGCGAAAGGCTTCTTGAAGGGAAAGATGTAACTCTGTGAGATGAATTAACAGAACACACAGCAGTTTCTCAGAAAGCTTCTTTCCAGTATTGAACGTAAGATATTTCCTTTTTCACCATAGCCCTCTATGGGCTTCGAAGTATCCCTTTGCCTATTCCACAAGAACAGCCTTAGCGAAAGGCTTCTTGAACGGAAAGATGTAACTCTGTGAGATGAATTAACAGAACACAGAGCAGTTTTTCAGAAAGCTTCTTTCCAGTTTTGAACGGAAGATTTTTCCTTTTTCACCATAGCCCTCTATTGGCTTCCAAATATCCCTTTGCCAATTCCACAAGAACAGCCTTAGCGAAAGGCTTCTTGAAGGAAAAGATGTAACTCTGTGAGATGAATTAACAGAACACAGAGCAGTTTCTCAGAAAGCTTCTTTCCAGTTTTGAACGGAAGATATTTCCTTTTTCACCGTAGCCCTCTATGGGCTTCCAAATATCCCTTTGCCAATTCCACAAGAACAGCCTTAGAAAGGCTTCTTGAAGGAAAGATGTAACTCTGTGAGATGAATTAACAGAACACAGAGCAGTTTCTCAGAAAGTTTCTTTCCAGTTTTGAACGGAAGATATTTCCTTTTTCAACATAGCCCTCTATGAGCTTCCAAATATCCCTTGCCAATTCCACAAGAACAGCCTTAGCGAAAGGCTTCTTGAAGGAAAGATGTAACTCTGTGAGATGAATTAACAGAACACAGAGCAGTTTCTCATAAAGTTTCTTTCCAGTTTTGAACGGAAGATATTTCCTTTTTCACCATAGCCTCTATGGGCTTCCAAATATCCCTTGCCAATTCCACAAGAACAGCCTTAGCGAAAGGTTTTTGAAGGAAAGATGTAACTCTGTGAGATGAATTAACGGATACACAGTAGTTTCTCAGAAAGCTTCTTTCCAGTTTTGAATGGAAGATATTTCCTTTTCACCATAGCCCTATGGGCTTCCAAATATCCCTTGCCAATTCCACAAGAACAGCCTTAGCGAAAGGCTTCTTGAAGGGAAAGATGTAACTCGGTGAGATTAATTAACAGAACACACAGCAGTTTCTCAGAAAGCTTCTTTCCAGTTTTGAGCGGAAGATATTTCCTTTTTCACCATAGCCCTCTATGGGCTTCCAAATATCACTTTGCTAACTCCACAAGAACAGCCTTAGCGAAAGGCTTTTGAAGGAAAGATGTAACTCTGTGAGATGAATTAACAGAACACAGAGCAGTTTCTCAGAAAGCTTCTTTCCAGTATTGAACGGAAGATATTTCCTTTTTCACCATAGCCCTCTATGGGCTTCGAAGTATCCCTTTGCCTATTCCACAAGAACAGCCTTAGCGAAAGGCTTCTTGAACGGAAAGATGTAACTCTGTGAGATGAATTAACAGAACACAGAGCAGTTTCTCATAAAGTTTCTTTCCAGTTTTGAACGGAAGATATTTCCTTTTTCACCATAGCCCTCTATGGGCTTCCAAATATCCCTTTGCCAATTCCACAAGAACAGCCTTAGCGAAAGGCTTCTTGAAGGGAAAGATGTAACTCTGTGAGATGAATTAACGGATACACAGTAGTTTCTCAGAAAGCTTCTTTCCAGTTTTGAATGGAAGATATTTTTTCACCATAGCCCTCTATGGGCTTCCAAATATCCTTGCTAATTCCACAAGAACAGCCTTAGCGAAAGGCTTTTGAAGGAAAGATGTAACTCGGTGAGATTAATTAACAGAACACACAGCAGTTTCTCAGAAAGCTTTTTCCAGTTTTGAACGAAGATATTTCCTTTTTCACCATAGCCCTCTATGGCTTCCAAATATCACTTTGCCAACTCCACAAGAACAGCCTTAGCGAAAGGCTTTTGAAGGGAAAGATGTAACTCTGTGAGATGAAGTAACAGAACACAGAGCAGTTTCTCAGAAAGCTTCTTTCCAGTTTTGAACGGAAGATATTTCCTTTTTCACCATAGCCCTATGGGCTTCCAAATATCCCTTTGCTAATTCCACAAGAACAGCCTTAGCGAAAGGCTTCTTGAAGGGAAAGATGTAACTCTGTGAGATGAATTAACAGAACACAGAGAACTTTCTCAGAAAGCTTCTTTCCAGTTTTGAACGGAAGATATTTCCTTTTTCACCATAGCCCTCTATGGGCTTCCAAATATCCTTTGCTAATTCCACAAGAACAGCCTTAGCGAAAGGCTTCTTGAAGGAAAGATGTAACTCTGTGAGATGAATTAAGAGAACACACAGCAGTTTCTCAGAAAGCTTTTTCCAGTTTTGAACGGAAGATATTTTTCACCATAGCCCTCTATGGGCTTCCAAATATCCTTTGCTAATTCCACAAGAACAGCCTTAGGAAAGGCTTCTTGAAGGGAAAGATGTAACTCTGTGAGATGAATTAACAGAACACAGAGCAGTTTCTCAGAAAGCTTCTTTCCAGTTTTGAACGGAAGATATTTTTTTCACCATAGCCCTCTATGGGCTTCCAAATATCCCTTTGCTAATTCCACAAGAACAGCCTTAGCGAAAGGCTTCTTGAAGGAAAGATGTAACTCTGTGAGATGAATTAACAGAACACAGAGCAGTTTCTCAGAAAGCTTCTTTCCAGTTTTGAACGGAAGATATTTCCTTTTTCACCATAGCCTCTATGAGCTTCCAAATATCCCTTTAATTCCACAAGAACAGCCTTAGCGAAAGGCTTTTGAAGGGAAAGATGTAACTCTGTGAGATGAATTAACAGAACACAGAGCAGTTTCTCAGAAAGTTTCTTTCCAGTTTTGAACGGAAGATATTTCCTTTTTCACCATAGCCCTCTATGGGCTTCCAAATATCCCTTTGCCAATTCCACAAGAACAGCCTTAGCGAAAGGCTTTTGAAGGAAAGATGTAACTCTGTGAGATGAATTAACAGAACACAGAGCAGTTTCTCAGAAAGCTTCTTTCCAGTTTTGAACGGAAGATATTTCCTTTTTCACCATAGCCCTCTATGAGCTTCCAAATATCCCTTTGCCAATTCCACAAGAACAGCCTTAGCGAAAGGCTTCTTGAAGGAAAGATGTAACTCTGTGAGATGAATTAACAGAACACAGAGCAGTTTCTCAGAAAGCTTTTTCCAGTTTTGAACGGAAGATATTTCCTTTTTCACCATAGCCTCTAAGGGCTTCCAAATATCCCTTTGCCAATTCCACAAGAACAGCCTTAGCGAAAGGCTTTTGAAGGAAAGATGTAACCTGTGAGATGAATTAACGGATACACAGTAGTTTCTCAGAAAGCTTCTTTCCAGTTTTGAATGGAAGATATTTTTCACCATAGCCCTCTATGGGCTTCCAAATATCCCTTTAATTCCACAAGAACAGCCTTAGCGAAAGGCTTTTGAAGGGAAAGATGTAACTCGGTGAGATTAATTAACAGAACACACAGCAGTTTCTCAGAAAGCTTCTTTCCAGTTTTGAGCGGAAGATATTTTTTCACCATAGCCCTCTATGGGCTTCCAAATATCACTTTGCTAACTCCACAAGAACAGCGTTGGCGAAAGGCTTCTGAAGGAAAGATGTAACTCTGTGAGATGAAGTAACAGAACACAGAGCAGTTTCTCATAAAGTTTCTTTCCAGTTTTGAACGGAAGATATTTCCTTTTTCACCATAGACCCTATGGGCTTCCAAATATCCCTTTGCCATTCCACAAGAACAGCCTTAGCGAAAGGCTTTTGAAGGGAAAGATGTAACTCTGTGAGATGAATTAACAGAACACAGAGCAGTTTCTCAGAAAGCTTCTTTCCAGTTTTGAACGGAAGATATTTTTTTTCACCATAGCCTCTATGGGCTTCCAAATATCCCTTTGCCAATTCCACAAGAACAGCCTTAGCGAAAGGCTTTTGAAGGGAAAGATGTAACCTGTGAGATGAATTAACAGAACACCGAGCAGTTTCTCAGAAAGCTTCTTTCCACTTTTGAACGGAAGATATTTCCTTTTTCACCATAGCCCTCTATGGCTTCCAAATATCCCTTTGCCAATTCCACAAGAACAGCCTTAGCGAAAGGCTTGAAGGAAAGATGTAACTCTGTGAGATGAAGTAACAGAACACAGAGCAGTTTCTCAGAAAGCTTCTTTCCGCTTTTGAACGGAAGATATTTCCTTTTTCACCATAGCCCTATGGGCTTCCAAATATCCCTTTGCTAATTCCACAAGAACAGCCTTAACGAAAGGCTTGAAGGGAAAGATGTAACTCTGAGATGAATTAACAGAACACAGAGCAGTTTCTCAGAAAGCTTTTTCCAGTTTTGAACGGAAGATATTTTTCACCATAGCCCTATGGGCTTCCAAATATCCCTTTGCCAATTCCACAAGAACAGCCTTAGGAAAGGCTTCTTGAAGGGAAAGATGTAACTCTGTGAGATGAATTAACAGAACACCGAGCAGTTTCTCAGAAAGCTTCTTTCCACTTTTGAACGGAAGATATTTTTCACCATAGACCCTATGGGCTTCCAAATATCCCTTGCCAATTCCACAAGAACAGCCTTAGCGAAAGGCTTTTGAAGGGAAAGATGTAACTCTGTGAGATGAATTAACAGAACACCGAGCAGTTTCTCAGAAAGCTTCTTTCCACTTTTGAACGGAAGATATTTCTTTTCACCATAGACCTCTATGGGCTTCCAAATATCCTTTGCCAATTCCACAAGAACAGCCTTAGCGAAAGGCTTCTTGAAGGAAAGATGTAACCTGTGAGATGAAGTAACAGAACACAGAGCAGTTTCTCAGAAAGCTTCTTTCCCGTTTTGAACGGAAGATATTTCCTTTTTCACCATAGCCCTATGGGCTTCCAAATATCCTTTGCCAATTCCACAAGAACAGCCTTAGCGAAAGGCTTCTTGAAGGGAAAGATGTAACTCTGTGAGATGAATTAACAGAACACAGAGCAGTTTCTCAGAAAGCTTCTTTCCAGTTTTGAACGGAAGATATTTCCTTTTTCACCATAGCCCTCTATGGGCTTCGAAGTATCCCTTTGCCTATTCCACAAGAACAGCCTTAGCGAAAGGCTTTGAACGGAAAGATGTAACTCTGTGAGATGAATTAACAGAACACAGAGCAGTTTCTCAGAAAGCTTTTTCCAGTTTTGAACGGAAGATTTTTCCTTTTTCACCATAGCCTCTATTGGCTTCCAAATATCCTTTGCCAATTCCACAAGAACAGCCTTAGCGAAAGGCTTCTTGAAGGAAAGATGTAACTCTGTGAGATGAATTAACAGAACACAGAGCAGTTTCTCAGAAAGCTTCTTTCCAGTTTTGAACGGAAGATATTTTTCACCGTAGCCCTCTATGGGCTTCCAAATATCCCTTTGCTAATTTCAGAAGAAGAGCCTTAGCGAAAGGCTTTTGAAGGAAAGATGTAACTGTGAGATGAATTAACAGAACACAGAGCAGTTTCTCAGAAAGTTTCTTTCCAGTTTTGAACGGAAGATATTTTTTTCACCATAGCCCTCTATGGGCTTCCAAATATCCTTTGCCAATTCCACAAGAACAGCCTTAGCGAAAGGCTTCTTGAAGGGAAAGATGTAACTCTGTGAGATGAATTAACAGAACACAGAGCAGTTTCTCAGAAAGCTTCTTTCCAGTTTTGAACGGAAGATATTTTTCACCATCGCCTCTATGGGCTTCCAAATATCCTTTGCTAATTCCACAAGAACAGCCTTAGCGAAAGGCTTTTGAAGGGAAAGATGTAACTCTGTGAGATGAAGTAACAGAACACAGAGCAGTTTCTCAGAAAGTTTCTTTCCAGTTTTGAACGGAAGATATTTCCTTTTTCACCATAGCCCTCTATGGCTTCCAAATATCCCTTGCTAATTCCACAAGAACAGCCTTAGCGAAAGGCTTGAAGGAAACATGTAACTCTGTGAAATGAATTAACAGAACACCGAGCAGTTTCTCAGAAAGCTTCTTTCCAGTTTTGAACGGAAGATATTTCCTTTTTCACCATAGCCCTCTATGGGCTTCCAAATATCCCTTTGCCAATTCCACAAGAACTGCCTTAGCGAAAGGCTTCCTGAAGGAAAGATGTAACCTGTGAGATGAATTAACAGAACACAGAGCAGTTTCTCAGAAAGCTTTTTCCAGTTTTGAACGGAAGATATTTTTTCACCATAGCCCTCTATGGGCTTCCAAATATCCCTTTGCTAATTCCACAAGAACAGCCTTAGCGAAAGGCTTCTTGAAGGAAAGATGTAACCTGTGAGATGAATTAACAGAACACAGAGCAGTTTCTCAGAAAGCTTCTTTCCAGTTTTGAACGGAAGATATTTCCTTTTTCACCATAGCCCTCTATGGGCTTCCAAATATCCCTTTGCCAATTCCACAAGAACAGCCTTAGCGAAAGGCTTCTTGAAGGGAAAGATGTAACTCTGTGAGATGAAATGACAGAACACACAGCAGTTTCTCAGAAAGCTTCTTTCCAGTTTTGAGCGGAAGATATTTCCTTTTTCACCATAGCCCTCTATGGGCTTCCAAATATACCTTTGCGAACTCCACAAGAACAGCCTTAGCGAAAGGCTTCTTGAACGGAAAGATGTAACTCTGTGAGATGAAGTAACAGAACACAGAGCAGTTTCTCAGAAAACTTCTTTCCAGTTTTGAACGGAAGATATTTTTTCACCATAGCCCTCTATGGGCTTCCAAATATCACACTGCAAACTCCACAAGAACAGCCTTGGCGAAAGGCTTTTGAAGGAAAGATGTAACTCTGTGAGATGAAGTAACAGAACACAGAGCAGTTTCTCAGAAAGCTTCTTTTCAGTTTTGAACGGAAGATATTTCCTTTTTCACCATAGCTCTATGGGCTTCCAAATATCCCTTGCTAATTCCACAAGAACAGCCTTAGCGAAGGCTTCTTGAAGGAAACATGTAACTCTGTGAAATGAATTAACAGAACACCGAGCAGTTTCTCAGAAAGCTTTTTCCAGTTTTGAACGGAAGATATTTCCTTTTTCACCATAGCTCTCATGGGCTTCCAAATATCCTTTGCCAATTCCACAAGAACAGCCTTAGCGAAAGGCTTCTTGAAGGGAAAGATGTAACTCTGTGAGATGAATTAACAGAACACAGAGCAGTTTCTCATAAAGTTTCTTTCCAGTTTTGAACGGAAGATATTTCCTTTTTCACCATAGCCCTCTATGGGCTTCCAAATATCCTTTGCCAATTCCACAAGAACAGCCTTAGCGAAAGGCTTCTTGAAGGGAAAGATGTAACTCTGTGAGATGAATTAACAGAACACAGAGCAGTTTCTCAGAAAGCTTCTTTCCAGTTTTCAACGGAAGATATTTCCTTTTTCACCATAGCCCTCTATGGGCTTCCAAATATCCCTTGCTAATTCCACAAGAACAGCCTTAGCGAAAGGCTTTGAAGGAAAGATGTAACTCTGTGAGATGAATTAACAGAACACAGAGAAGTTTCTCAGAAAGCTTTTTCCAGTTTTGAACGGAAGATATTTTTTTCACCATAGCCCTCCATGGGCTTCCAAATATCCTTTGCTAATTCCACAAGAACAGCCTTAGCGAAAGGCTTTTGAAGGGAAAGATGTAACCTGTGAGATGAATTAACAGAACACAGAGCAGTTTCTCAGAAAGCTTCTTTTCAGTTTTGAACGGAAGATATTTTTCACCATAGCCCTATGGGCTTCCAAATATCCCTTTGCCAATTCCACAAGAACAGCCTTAGCGAAAGGCTTCTTGAAGGGAAAGATGTAACTCTGTGAGATGAATTAACAGAACACCGAGCAGTTTCTCAGAAAGCTTCTTTCCACTTTTGAACGGAAGATATTTCCTTTTTCACCATAGACCTCTATGGGCTTCCAAATATCCCTTTGCCAATTCTACAAGAACAGCCTTAGCGAAAGGCTTCTTGAAGGGAAAGATGTAACTCTGTGAGATGAATTAACAGAACACAGAGCAGTTTCTCATAAAGTTTCTTTCCAGTTTTGAACGGAAGATATTTCCTTTTTCACCATAGCCCTCTATGGGCTTCCAAATATCCCTTTGCCAATTCCACAAGAACAGCCTTAGCGAAAGGCTTCTTGAAGGGAAAGATGTAACTCTGTGAGATGAAGTAACAGAACACAGAGCAGTTTCTCAGAAAGCTCCTTTCCAGTTTTGAACGGAAGATATTTCCTTTTTCCCCATAGCCCTCTATGGGCTTCCAAGTATCCCTTTGCCTATTCCACAAGAACAGCCTTAGCGAAAGGCTTATTGAAGGGAAAGATGTAACTCTGTGAGTTGAATTAACAGAACACAGAGCAGTCTCTCAGAAAGCTTTTTCCAGTTTTGAACGGAAGATATTTCCTTTTTCTCCATAGCCTCTATTGGCTTCCAAATATCCCTTTGCTAATTGCACAAGAACAGCCTTAGCGAAAGGCTTTTGAAGGAAAGATGTAACTCTGTGAGATGAAGTAAAAGAAAACAGAGCAGTTTCTCAGAAAGCTTCTTTCCAGTTTTGAACGGAAGATATTTCCTTTTTCACCATAGCCTCTATGGGCTTCCAAATATCCCTTTGCAATTCCACAAGAACAGCCTTAGCGAAAGGCTTCTTGAAGGAAAGCTGTAACTCTGTGAGATGAATTAAAGGATACACAGTAGTTTCTCAGAAAGCTTTTTCCAGTTTTGAACGGAAGATAGTTCCTTTTTCACCATAGCCCTCTATGGGCTTCCAAATATCCTTTGCTAATTCCACAAGAACAGCCTTAGCGAAAGGCTTTGAAGGAAAGATGTAACTCGGTGAGATTAATTAACAGAACACACAGCAGTTTCTCAGAAAGCTTCTTCCAGTTTTGAGCGGAAGATATTTCCTTTTTCACCATAGCCCTCTATGGGCTTCCAAATATACCTTTGCTAACTCCACAAGAACAGCGTTGGCGAAAGGCTTTGAAGGGAAAGATGTAACTCGGTGAGATTAATTAACAGAACACACAGCAGTTTCTCAGAAAGCTTCTTCCAGTTTTGAGCGGAAGATATTTCCTTTTTCACCATAGCCTCTATGGGCTTCCAAATATCACTTTGCCAACTCCACAAGAACAGCGTTGGCGAAAGGCTTTTGAAGGAAAGATGTAACTCTGTGAGATGAAGTAACAGAACACAGAGCAGTTTCTCACAAAGCTTCTTTCCAGTTTTGAACGGAAGATATTTCCTTTTTCACCATAGACCTCTATGGGCTTCCAAATATCCTTTGCTAATTCCACAAGAACAGCCTTAGCGAAAGGCTTTTGAAGGGAAAGATGTAACTCTGTGAGATGAATTAACAGAACACAGAGCAGTTTCTCAGAAAGCTTCTTTCCAGTTTTGAACGGAAGATATTTTTTTCACCATAGCCTCTATGGGCTTCCAAATATCCCTTTGCTAATTCCACAAGAACAGCCTTAGCGAAAGGCTTTTGAAGGAAAGATGTAACTCTGTGAGATGAATTAACAGAACACCGAGCAGTTTCTCAGAAAGCTTCTTTCTACTTTTGAACGGAAGATATTTCCTTTTTCACCATAGACCTCTATGGGCTTCCAAATATCCCTTTGCCAATTCCACAAGAACAGCCTTAGCGAAAGGCTTTTGAAGGGAAAGATGTAACTCTGTGAGATGAAGTAACAGAACACAGAGCAGTTTCTCAGAAAGCTTCTTTCCGTTTTGAACGGAAGATATTTCCTTTCACCATAGCCCTCTATGGGCTTCCAAATATCCCTTTGCCAATTCCACAAGAACAGCCTTAACGAAAGGCTTCTTGAAGGGAAAGATGTAACTCTGTGAGATGAATTAACAGAACACAGAGCAGTTTCTCAGAAAGCTTCTTTCCAGTTTTGAACGGAAGATATTTCCTTTTTCACCATAGCCCTCTATGGGCTTCCAAATATCCCTTGCAAATTCCACAAGAACAGCCTTAGCGAAAGGCTTCTTGAAGGGAAAGATGTAACTCTGTGAGATGAATTAACAGAACACCGAGCAGTTTCTCAGAAAGCTTCTTTCCACTTTTGAACGGAAGATATTTCCTTTTTCACCATAGACCTCTATGGGCTTCCAAATATCCCTTTGCCAATTCCACAAGAACAGCCTTAGCGAAAGGCTTCTTGAAGGGAAAGATGTAACTCTGTGAGATGAAGTAACAGAACACAGAGCAGTTTCTCAGAAAGCTTCTTTCCCGTTTTGAACGGAAGATATTTCCTTTTTCACCATAGCCCTCTATGGGCTTCCAAATATCCCTTTGCCAATTCCACAAGAACAGCCTTAGCGAAAGGCTTCTTGAAGGGAAAGATGTAACTCTGTGAGATGAATTAACAGAACACAGAGCAGTTTCTCAGAAAGCTTCTTTCCAGTTTTGAACGGAAGATATTTCCTTTTTCACCATAGCCCTCTATGGGCTTCGAAGTATCCCTTTGCCTATTCCACAAGAACAGCCTTAGCGAAAGGCTTCTTGAACGGAAAGATGTAACTCTGTGAGATGAATTAACAGAACACAGAGCAGTTTTTCAGAAAGCTTCTTTCCAGTTTTGAACGGAAGATTTTTCCTTTTTCACCATAGCCCTCTATGGGCTTCCAAATATCCCTTTGCCAATTCCACAAGAACAGCCTTAGCGAAAGGCTTCTTGAAGGAAAAGATGTAACTCTGTGAGATGAAGTAAAAGAAAACAGAGCAGTTTCTCAGAAAGCTTCTTTCCAGTTTTGAACGGAAGATATTTCCTTTTTCACCATAGCCCTCTATGGGCTTCCAAATATCCCTTTGCCAATTCCACAAGAACAGCCTTAGCGAAAGGCTTCTTGAAGGGAAAGATGTAACTCTGTGAGATGAATTAAAGGGATACACAGTAGTTTCTCAGAAAGCTTCTTTCCAGTTTTGAACGGAAGATATTTCCTTTTTCACCATAGCCCTCTATGGGCTTCCAAATATCCCTTTGCCAATTCCACAAGAACAGCCTTAGCGAAAGGCTTCTTGAAGGGAAAGATGTAACTCGGTGAGATTAATTAACAGAACACACAGCAGTTTCTCAGAAAGCTTCTTTCCAGTTTTGAGCGGAAGATATTTCCTTTTTCACCATAGCCCTCTATGGGCTTCCAAATATCACTTTGCCAACTCCACAAGAACAGCGTTGGCGAAAGGCTTCTTGAAGGGAAAGATGTAACTCTGTGAGATGAAGTAACAGAACACAGAGCAGTTTCTCAGAAAGCTTCTTTCCAGTTTTGAACGGAAGATATTTCCTTTTTCACCATAGACCTCTATGGGCTTCCAAATATCCCTTTGCCAATTCCACAAGAACAGCCTTAGCGAAAGGCTTTTGAAGGAAAGATGTAACTCTGTGAGATGAATTAACAGAACACAGAGCAGTTTCTCAGAAAGCTTCTTTCCAGTTTTGAACGGAAGATATTTCCTTTTTCACCATAGCCCTCTATGGGCTTCCAAATATCCCTTTGCCAATTCCACAAGAACAGCCTTAGCGAAAGGCTTCTTGAAGGGAAAGATGTAACTCTGTGAGATGAATTAACAGAACACCGAGCAGTTTCTCAGAAAGCTTCTTTCCAGTTTTGAACGGAAGATATTTCCTTTTTCACCATAGCCCTCTATGGGCTTCCAAATATCCCTTTGCCAATTCCACAAGAACAGCCTTAGGGAAAGGCTTTTAGAAGGGAAAGATGTAACTCTGTGAGATGAACTAACAGAACACATAGCAGTTTCGCAGAAAGCTTCTTTCCGTTTTGAACGGAAGATATTTCCTTTTTCACCATAGCCCTATGGGCTTCCAAATATCCCTTTGCCAATTCCACAAGAACAGCCTTAGCGAAAGGCTTCTTGAAGGGAAAGATGTAACTCTGTGAGATGAATTAACAGAACACAGAGCAGTTTCTCAGAAAGCTTCTTTCCAGTTTTGAACGGAAGATATTTCCTTTTTCACCATAGCCCTCTATGGGCTTCCAAATATCCCTTGCTAATTCCACAAGAACAGCCTTAGCGAAAGGCTTTGAAGGAAAGATGTAACTCTGTGAGATGAATTAACAGAACACGAGCAGTTTCTCAGAAAGCTTTTTCCACTTTTGAACGGAAGATATTTCCTTTTTCACCATAGACCTCTATGGGCTTCCAAGTATCCCTTGCCTATTCCACAAGAACAGCCTTAGCGAAAGGCTTTGAAGGAAAGATGTAACTCTGTGAGATGAAGTAACAGAACACAGAGCAGTTTCTCAGAAAGCTTCTTTCCCGTTTTGAACGGAAGATATTTCCTTTTTCACCATAGCCCTCTATGGGCTTCCAAATATCCCTTTGCCAATTCCACAAGAACAGCCTTAGCGAAAGGCTTCTTGAAGGGAAAGATGTAACTCTGTGAGATGAATTAACAGAACACACAGCAGTTTCTCAGAAAGCTTCTTTCCAGTATTGAACGGAAGATATTTCCTTTTTCACCATAGCCCTCTATGGGCTTCGAAGTATCCCTTTGCCTATTCCACAAGAACAGCCTTAGCGAAAGGCTTCTTGAACGGAAAGATGTAACTCTGTGAGATGAATTAACAGAACACAGAGCAGTTTTTCACAAAGCTTCTTTCCAGTTTTGAACGGAAGATTTTTCCTTTTTCACCATAGCCCTCTATTGGCTTCCAAATATCCCTTTGCCAATTCCACAAGAACAGCCTTAGCGAAAGGCTTCTTGAAGGAAAAGATGTAACTCTGTGAGATGAATTAACAGAACACAGAGCAGTTTCTCAGAAAGCTTCTTTCCAGTTTTGAACGGAAGATATTTCCTTTTTCACCGTAGCCCTCTATGGGCTTCCAAATATCCCTTTGCCAATTTCAGAAGAAGAGCCTTAGCGAAAGGCTTCTTGAAGGGAAAGATGTAACTCCGTGAGATGAATTAACAGAACACAGAGCAGTTTCTCAGAAAGCTTCTTTCCAGTTTTGAACGGAAGATATTTCCTTTTTCACCATAGCCCTCTATGGGCTTCCAAATATCCCTTTGCCAATTCCACAAGAACAGCCTTAGCGAAAGGCTTCTTGAACGGAAAGATGTAACTCTGTGAGATGAAGTAACAGAACACAGAGCAGTTTCTCAGAAAACTTCTTTCCAGTTTTGAACGGAAGATATTTCCTTTTTCACCATTGCCAACTCCACAAGAACAGCCTTAGCGAAAGGCTTCTTGAAGGGAAAGATGTAACTCTGTGAGATGAAGTAACAGAACACAGAGCAGTTTCTCAGAAAGCTTCTTTCCAGTTTTGAACGGAAGATATTTCCTTTTTCACCATAGCTCTCTATGGGCTTCCAAATATCCCTTTGCCAATTCCACAAGAACAGCCTTAGCGAAAGGCTTCTTGAAGGGAAACATGTAACTCTGTGAAATGAATTAACAGAACACCGAGCAGTTTCTCAGAAAGCTTCTTTCCAGTTTTGAACGGAAGATATTTCCTTTTTCACCATAGCCCTCTATGGGCTTCCAAATATCCCTTTGCCAATTCCACAAGAACTGCCTTAGCGAAAGGCTTCCTGAAGGGAAAGATGTAACTCTGTGAGATGAATTAACAGAACACAGAGCAGTTTCTCAGAAAGCTTCTTTCCAGTTTTGAACGGAAGATATTTCCTTTTTCACCATAGCCCTCTATGGGCTTCCAAATATCCCTTTGCCAATTCCACAAGAACAGCCTTAGCGAAAGGCTTTTGAAGGAAAGATGTAACTCTGTGAGATGAATTAACAGAACACAGAGCAGTTTCTCAGAAAGCTTCTTTCCAGTTTTGAACGGAAGATATTTTTTCACCATAGCCCTCTATGGGCTTCCAAATATCCCTTTGCCAATTCCACAAGAACAGCCTTAGCGAAAGGCTTCTTGAAGGGAAAGATGTAACTCTGTGAGATGAAATGACAGAACACACAGCAGTTTCTCAGAAAGCTTCTTTCCAGTTTTGAGCGGAAGATATTTCCTTTTTCACCATAGCCCTCTATGGGCTTCCAAATATACCTTTGCGAACTCCACAAGAACAGCCTTAGCGAAAGGCTTCTTGAACGGAAAGATGTAACTCTGTGAGATGAAGTAACAGAACACAGAGCAGTTTCTCAGAAAACTTCTTTCCAGTTTTGAACGGAAGATATTTCCTTTTTCACCATAGCCCTCTATGGGCTTCCAAATATCACACTGCCAACTCCACAAGAACAGCCTTGGCGAAAGGCTTCTGAAGGAAAGATGTAACTCTGTGAGATGAAGTAACAGAACACAGAGCAGTTTCTCAGAAAACTTCTTTCCAGTTTTGAACGGAAGATATTTTTCACCATAGCCTCTATGGGCTTCCAAATATCACACTGCAAACTCCACAAGAACAGCCTTGGCGAAAGGCTTCTTGAAGGGAAAGATGTAACTCTGTGAGATGAATTAACAGAACACAGAGCAGTTTCTCAGAAAGCTTCTTTTCAGTTTTGAACGGAAGATATTTCCTTTTTCACCATAGCTCTCTATGGGCTTCCAAATATCCCTTTGCCAATTCCACAAGAACAGCCTTAGCGAAAGGCTTCTTGAAGGGAAACATGTAACTCTGTGAAATGAATTAACAGAACACCGAGCAGTTTCTCAGAAAGCTTCTTCCAGTTTTGAACGGAAGATATTTCCTTTTTCACCATAGCCCTATGGGCTTCCAAATATCCTTTGCTAATTCCACAAGAACAGCCTTAGCGAAAGGCTTCTTGAAGGGAAAGATGTAACTCTGTGAGATGAATTAACAGAACACAGAGCAGTTTCTCATAAAGTTTCTTTCCAGTTTTGAACGGAAGATATTTCCTTTTTCACCATAGCCCTCTATGGCTTCCAAATATCCCTTTGCTAATTCCACAAGAACAGCCTTAGCGAAAGGCTTTTGAAGGAAAGATGTAACCTGTGAGATGAATTAACAGAACACAGAGCAGTTTCTCAGAAAGCTTCTTCCAGTTTTCAACGGAAGATATTTCCTTTTTCACCATAGCCCTCTATGGGCTTCCAAATATCCCTTTGCAATTCCACAAGAACAGCCTTAGCGAAGGCTTCTTGAAGGAAAGATGTAACTCTGTGAGATGAATTAACAGAACACAGAGAAGTTTCTCAGAAAGCTTCTTCCAGTTTTGAACGGAAGATATTTCCTTTTTCTCCATAGCCCTCTATTGGCTTCCAAATATCCCTTTGCTAATTCCACAAGAACAGCCTTAGCGAAAGGTTTCTTGAAGGGAAAGATGTTACTCTGTGAGATGAATTAACAGAACACAGAGCAGTCTCTCAGAAAGCTTCTTTCCAGTTTTGAACGGAAGATATTTTTTCACCATAGCCCTCTATGGGCTTCCAAATATCCCTTTGCCAATTCCACAAGAACAGCCTTAGCGAAAGGCTTCTTGAAGGGAAAGATGTAACTCTGTGAGATGAATTAACAGAACACCGAGCAGTTTCTCAGAAAGCTTCTTTCCACTTTTGAACGGAAGATATTTCCTTTTTCACCATAGCCCTCTATGGGCTTCCAAATATCCCTTTGCCAATTCTACAAGAACAGCCTTAGCGAAAGGCTTTTTGAAGGGAAAGATGTAACTCTGTGAGATGAATTAACAGAACACAGAGCAGTTTCTCATAAAGCTTCTTTCCAGTTTTGAACGGAAGATATTTCCTTTTTCACCATAGCCCTCCATGGGCTTCCAAATATCCCTTTGCCAATTCCACAAGAACAGCCTTAGCGAAAGGCTTCTTGAAGGGAAAGATGTAACTCTGTGAGATGAAGTAACAGAACACAGAGCAGTTTCTCAGAAAGCTCCTTTCCAGTTTTGAACGGAAGATATTTCCTTTTTCCCCATAGCCCTCTATGGGCTTCCAAGTATCCCTTTGCCTATTCCACAAGAACAGCCTTAGCGAAAGGCTTATTGAAGGGAAAGATGTAACTCTGTGAGTTGAATTAACAGAACACAGAGCAGTCTCTCAGAAAGCTTCTTTCCAGTTTTGAACGGAAGATATTTCCTTTTTCTCCATAGCCCTCTATTGGCTTCCAAATATCCCTTTGCCAATTGCACAAGAACAGCCTTAGCGAAAGGCTTCTTGAAGGGAAAGATGTAACTCTGTGAGATGAAGTAAAAGAAAACAGAGCAGTTTCTCAGAAAGCTTCTTTCCAGTTTTGAACGGAAGATATTTCCTTTTTCACCATAGCCCTCTATGGGCTTCCAAATATCCCTTTGCCAATTCCACAAGAACAGCCTTAGCGAAAGGCTTCTTGAAGGGAAAGCTGTAACTCTGTGAGATGAATTAACGGGATACACAGTAGTTTCTCAGAAAGCTTCTTTCCAGTTTTGAACGGAAGATAGTTCCTTTTTCACCATAGCCCTCTATGGGCTTCCAAATATCCCTTTGCCAATTCCACAAGAACAGCCTTAGCGAAAGGCTTCTTGAAGGGAAAGATGTAACTCTGTGAGATGAATTAACAGAACACAGAGCAGTTTCTCAGAAAGCTTCTTTCCAGTTTTGAACGGAAGATATTTCCTTTTTCACCATAGCCCTATATGGGCTTCCAAATATCCTTTGCTAATTCCACAAGAACAGCCTTAGCGAAAGGCTTTTGAAGGGAAAGATGTAACTCTGTGAGATGAATTAACAGAACACAGAGCAGTTTCTCAGAAAGCTTCTTTCCAGTTTTGAACGGAAGATATTTCCTTTTTCACCATAGCCCTCTATGGGCTTCCAAATATCCCTTTGCCAATTCCACAAGAACAGCCTTAGCGAAAGGCTTCTTGAAGGGAAAGATGTAACTCTGTGAGATGAATTAACAGAACACAGAGCAGTTTCTCAGAAAGCTTCTTTCCAGTTTTGAACGGAAGATATTTCCTTTTTCACCATAGCCCTCTATGGGCTTCCAAATATCCCTTTGCCAATTCCACAAGAACAGCCTTAGCGAAAGGCTTCTTGAATGAAAGATGTAACTCTGTGAGATGAAGTAACAGAACACAGAGCAGTTTCTCAGAAAGCTTCTTTCCAGTTTTGAACGGAAGATATTTCCTTTTCACCATAGCCCTCCATGGGCTTCCAAATATCCCTTTGCCAATTCCACAAGAACAGCCTTAGCGAAAGGCTTCTTGAAGGGAAAGATGTAACTCTGTGAGATGAAGTAACAGAACACAGAGCAGTTTCTCAGAAAGCTCCTTTCCAGTTTTGAACGGAAGATATTTCCTTTTTCCCCATAGCCCTCTATGGGCTTCCAAGTATCCCTTTGCCTATTCCACAAGAACAGCCTTAGCAAAAGGCTTATTGAAGGGAAAGATGTAACTCTGTGAGTTGAATTAACAGAACACAGAGCAGTTTCTCAGAAAGCTTCTTTCCAGTTTTGAACGGAAGATATTTCCTTTTTCTCCATAGCCCTCTATTGGCTTCCAAATATCCCTTTGCCAATTGCACAAGAACAGCCTTAGCGAAAGGCTTCTTGAAGGGAAAGATGTAACTCTGTGAGATGAAGTAAAAGAAAACAGAGCAGTTTCTCAGAAAGCTTCTTTCCAGTTTTGAACGGAAGATATTTCCTTTTTCACCATAGCCCTCTATGGGCTTCCAAATATCCCTTTGCCAATTCCACAAGAACAGCCTTAGCGAAAGGCTTCTTGAAGGGAAAGCTGTAACTCTGTGAGATGAATTAAAGGGATACACAGTAGTTTCTCAGAAAGCTTCTTTCCAGTTTTGAACGGAAGATAGTTCCTTTTTCACCATAGCCCTCTATGGGCTTCCAAATATCCCTTTGCCAATTCCACAAGAACAGCCTTAGCGAAAGGCTTCTTGAAGGGAAAGATGTAACCTGTGAGATGAATTAACAGAACACAGAGCAGTTTCTCAGAAAGCTTCTTCCAGTTTTGAACGGAAGATATTTCCTTTTTCACCATAGCCTCTATTGGCTTCCAAATATCCTTTGCCAATTCCACAAGAACAGCCTTAGCGAAAGGCTTCTTGAAGGAAACATGTAACTCTGTGAAATGAATTAACAGAACACCGAGCAGTTTCTCAGAAAGCTTCTTTCCAGTTTTGAACGGAAGATATTTTTTCACCATAGCCCTCTATGGGCTTCCAAATATCCTTTGCCAATTCCACAAGAACAGCCTTAGCGAAAGGCTTCTTGAAGGGAAAGATGTAACTCTGTGAGATGAATTAACAGAACACAGAGCAGTTTCTCAGAAAGCTTCTTCCAGTTTTGAACGGAAGATATTTTTTTCACCATAGCCCTCTATGGGCTTCCAAATATCCTTTGCTAATTCCACAAGAACAGCCTTAGCGAAAGGCTTTTGAAGGAAAGATGTAACTCTGTGAGATGAAGTAAAAGAAAACAGAGCAGTTTCTCATAAAGTTTCTTTCCAGTTTTGAACGGAAGATATTTTTTCACCATAGCCCTCTATGGGCTTCCAAATATCCCTTTGCCAATTCCACAAGAACAGCCTTAGCGAAAGGCTTCTTGAAGGGAAAGATGTAACTCTGTGAGATGAATTAACAGAACACAGAGCAGTTTCTCAGAAAGCTTCTTTCCAGTTTTCAACGGAAGATATTTCCTTTTTCACCATAGCCCTCTATGGGCTTCCAAATATCCCTTTGCAAATTCCACAAGAACAGCCTTAGCGAAAGGCTTCTTGAAAGGAAAGAGGTAACTCTGTGAGATGAATTAACAGAACACAGAGAAGTTTCTCAGAAAGCTTCTTTCCAGTTTTGAACGGAAGATATTTCCTTTTTCACCATAGCCCTCTATGGGCTTCCAAATATCCCTTTGCCAATTCCACAAGAACAGCCTTAGCGAAAGGCTTCTTGAAGGGAAAGATGTAACTCTGTGAGATGAATTAACAGAACACAGAGCAGTTTCTCAGAAAGCTTCTTTCCAGTTTTGAACGGAAGATATTTCTTTTTCACCATCGCCTCTATGGGCTTCCAAGTATCCCTTTGCTAATTCCACAAGAACAGCCTTAGCGAAAGGCTTCTTGAAGGGAAAGATGTAACTCTGTGAGATGAATTAACAGAACACAGAGCAGTTTCTCAGAAAGCTTCTTTCCAGTTTTGAACGGAAGATATTTCCTTTTTCACCATAGCCCTCTATGGGCTTCCAAATATCCCTTTGCCAATTCCACAAGAACTGCCTTAGCGAAAGGTTTTGAAGGGAAAGATGTAACTCTGTGAGATGAATTAACAGAACACAGAGCAGTTTCTCAGAAAGCTTCTTTCCAGTTTTGAACGGAAGATATTTTTTCACCATAGCCTCTATGGGCTTCCAAGTATCCCTTTGCCAATTCCACAAGAACAGCCTTAGCGAAAGGCTTCTTGAAGGAAAGATGTAACTCTGTGAGATGAAGTAACAGAACACAGAGCAGTTTCTCAGAAAGCTTCTTTCCAGTTTTGAAAGGAAGATATTTCCTTTTCACCATAGCTCTATGGGCTTCCAAATATCCCTTTGCTAATTCCACAAGAACAGCCTTAGCGAAAGGCTTCTTGAAGGAAACATGTAACTCTGTGAAATGAATTAACAGAACACCGAGCAGTTTCTCAGAAAGCTTCTTTCCAGTTTTGAACGGAAGATATTTCCTTTTCACCATAGCCCTCTATGGGCTTCCAAATATCCTTGCCAATTCCACAAGAACTGCCTTAGCGAAAGGCTTCCTGAAGGGAAAGATGTAACTCTGTGAGATGAATTAACAGAACACAGAGCAGTTTCTCAGAAAGCTTCTTTCCAGTTTTGAACGGAAGATATTTCCTTTTCACCATAGCCCTCTATGGGCTTCCAAATATCCCTTTGCTAATTCCACAAGAACAGCCTTAGCGAAAGGCTTCTTGAAGGGAAAGATGTAACTCTGTGAGATGAATTAACAGAACACAGAGCAGTTTCTCAGAAAGCTTCTTTCCAGTTTTGAACGGAAGATATTTCCTTTTTCACCATAGCCCTATGGGCTTCCAAATATCCCTTTGCCAATTCCACAAGAACAGCCTTAGCGAAAGGCTTCTTGAAGGAAAGATGTAACTCTGTGAGATGAAATGACAGAACACACAGCAGTTTCTCAGAAAGCTTCTTTCCAGTTTTGAGCGGAAGATATTTCCTTTTTCACCATAGCCCTCTATGGGCTTCCAAATATACCTTTGCGAACTCCACAAGAACAGCCTTAGCGAAAGGCTTCTTGAACGGAAAGATGTAACTCTGTGAGATGAAGTAACAGAACACAGAGCAGTTTCTCAGAAAACTTCTTTCCAGTTTTGAACGGAAGATATTTCCTTTTTCACCATAGCCCTCTATGGGCTTCCAAATATCACACTGCCAACTCCACAAGAACAGCCTTGGCGAAAGGCTTCTTGAAGGGAAAGATGTAACTCTGTGAGATGAAGTAACAGAACACAGAGCAGTTTCTCAGAAAGCTTCTTTTCAGTTTTGAACGGAAGATATTTCCTTTTTCACCATAGCTCTCTATGGGCTTCCAAATATCCCTTTGCCAATTCCACAAGAACAGCCTTAGCGAAAGGCTTCTTGAAGGGAAACATGTAACTCTGTGAAATGAATTAACAGAACACCGAGCAGTTTCTCAGAAAGCTTCTTTCCAGTTTTGAACGGAAGATATTTCCTTTTTCACCATAGCCCTCTATGGGCTTCCAAATATCCCTTTGCCAATTCCACAAGAACAGCCTTAGCGAAAGGCTTCTTGAAGGGAAAGATGTAACTCTGTGAGATGAATTAACAGAACACAGAGCAGTTTCTCATAAAGTTTCTTTCCAGTTTTGAACGGAAGATATTTCCTTTTTCACCATAGCCCTCTATGGGCTTCCAAATATCCCTTTGCCAATTCCACAAGAACAGCCTTAGCGAAAGGCTTTGAAGGGAAAGATGTAACTCTGTGAGATGAATTAACAGAACACAGAGCAGTTTCTCAGAAAGCTTCTTTCCAGTTTTGAACGGAAGATATTTCCTTTTCACCATAGCCCTCTATGGGCTTCCAAATATCCCTTTGCAATTCCACAAGAACAGCCTTAGCGAAAGGCTTCTTGAAAGGAAAGATGTAACTCTGTGAGATGAATTAACAGAACACAGAGAAGTTTCTCAGAAAGCTTCTTTCCAGTTTTGAACGGAAGATATTTCCTTTTTCTCCATAGCCCTCTATGGGCTTCCAAATATCCCTTTGCCAATTCCACAAGAACAGCCTTAGCGAAAGGCTTGAAGGGAAAGATGTTACTCTGTGAGATGAATTAACAGAACACAGAGCAGTTTCTCAGAAAGCTTCTTTCCAGTTTTGAACGGAAGATATTTCCTTTTTCACCATAGCCCTCTATGGGCTTCCAAATATCCCTTTGCCAATTCCACAAGAACAGCCTTAGCGAAAGGCTTCTTGAAGGGAAAGATGTAACTCTGTGAGATGAATTAACAGAACACAGAGCAGTTTCTCAGAAAGCTTCTTTCCACTTTTGAACGGAAGATATTTTTCACCATAGACCTCTATGGGCTTCCAAATATCCCTTTGCCAATTCTACAAGAACAGCCTTAGCGAAAGGC